>VZTV01111011.1:58710-76443 GCA_013400875.1 Anhinga rufa
ATGGAGCATCTCCCTGGGGAGGAAAGGCTGAGAGACCTGGGCTTGTTCAGCCCGGAGAAGAGAAGGCTGAGGGGGATCTCCTCAGGGCTGATCAGTGTCTGAAGGGCGGGTGTCAGGAGGGTGGGACTGGGCTCTTCTCAGCGGTGCCCGACGACAGGACAAGGGGCACCGGGCACAAGCTGGAACACGGGAAGTTCCACTGAAACCTGAGGCAAAACCCCTTTGCTGTGCGGGTGCCAGAGCAGCGGCCCAGGCTGCCCAGAGAGGCTGTGGAGTCTCCTTCCCTGGAGCCATTCCCACCCCGCCTGGACGCGGTCCTGTGCCCCTGCTCTGGGGGTGCTGCTCACGCAGGGGCTGGACGGGGGGAGCTCCGGAGGGCCCTGCCAGCCCCTGCCATGCTGGGATTCTGTGGGTGGGGGTACGTGACACATGGCCGGGGGTGGCCCCAGCTCCTCAGCTGTACGCTTAAATGTGTGGCAGAGGNTGGGGGTACGTGACGCATGGCGGCAGCGGAGCGCTGGGGATGGCCCCAGCTCCTCAGTCGTACGCTTAAATGTGTGGCAGAGGGGCAGGCAGCCCCCCGCTGCCCCCCACCAGCTGCCTCCGCGCCCCGTCTGAGGGCCCCCCGAGAGCCTGTCCCGCCCTGCGGCGGGGCTGAGGGGGCTGCCTGGCCTGGGGGGTGCCCCACGATGTCCCTGGGCTGGGGACGGCAGAGCCTCCCAGAGCCGGCCAACCGTGCTTGGCTCGCTCTCTGCCCTGTCCCCTGCGCTGGAGATGGGCGGGGTGAGGCTTCAGCTGTGACAGCCGCCCCGGCGAAGCACCGGGAGCTTTGCTCCCGTGTGGTATCTGCGCTGTGCCGGAATCTCCATGCCCCGCTTTCTGAAATTCAGGCCTTTCGCTATCCCAGCCGTGGCTCTCCTGGGCCTGGCAAGAGGCTGAACGGCTGCTTGCCGCGTTTGCCTCCACAGCGAGGGGATGTGGTGTTGTGTTGCCACAGCTTTCTTGTTTTCCGAGAGGGTTTTTCAGGAAAGGGGTGGGGGCAGCGCCTGGAACGGGCAGAGGAGCTGGCGGCGGGATCTGCTGCTTCCCAAAAACTCCCGGTGCAGCTCCCGGGGGAGATAAACAAGTTAGTCACTCGGTGAGCTCACGGCCGAGGCATCTCGGCCTCCATGAGAATTTGTCGCGGGCCCTTCCCGGGGTGCGAGCGTGCCCCGGTGCCGGCTCCCCGGAGAAGGCAGCGGCTGCGCAGCCACGGCGATGGCTGGCCCCGTGCTCCTCGCGCTCGGGCAGTGCCCCGTGGTCCTGGCAGGAAGCCCCGGCCCCTCTCCCGCCGTGCGCCGGCACTCGCAGCGCCTCTAACGCAGCCCCTGAGCCGAGCAGGGACATTCCTGACCTGAGCGAGGGACAGGAGCAAATGCGAATAAGTAGTGAATCAGCTGAAGGGCCGCTGTCGGGGCTCTGGGGGAGACTGGGGGGCCTGGGGAGGGACGATCCCCCTCCCGTGGTGTCTCTGCTGGCCGCGTCTGGGTCGGGCAGCGCAGCGGCATCGGGGCGTCCCGTGGTTTGTGGCTCGCGGGGTAGCTTCTTAGACGAGCCGCCCTTTGGGGGTGTGGAGCGTGGTCTCCGGAGCTCACTGGGGTTTGCGGTTCCTCTTGCGCCCCGCAGAGCTGAGCCTGCGCTGCCGGCACGTACCGGCTGCCGTCTCCCCAAGGTGCCCGGTGCTTCGGACGCGCACCTGCGATCTCGTGTGCTGGGAAAGAAAGCGCCTGGGAGCTTTCCGGGGGTTTCCCAGGGAGAGTTGTGATCTGGGAATTTTCTTCCCCCCCGTTTTCTCCCCTCCTTCCTCCAGCAGTGGCTCTCACTCGCATGCTAGTCCCGGGGTCAGGTTTTAAAAAAAGCAACAGCCCACACAATGCTCTTCCCTTCTGTAACGGGTGCTGGTGACGAGATGGCGCATCCGTCCCGGAGCATACGGAATTAGCCCTCCGCCTGGGAAAGGCCCTGCCGGCAGCCCCAGCGCTGCGGGGCTCTGAGGTCAGCGCCGCGTCGCCACGCACGGAGGAAGGTGACTCCGCATCCTACAGATGCATCCTCCGTTGGGCTCTCCCGCGTTCCCCTCTTGACGGGTCGTGCAAGAAATCGGTCTCCCTTCCCTGCTCGCGGGATTTCTCGGAAGTCGCGTTGCCGGTGCTGAGGTCGAGGAGCGCTTTCTGTGACGTGCGGGGCACGCGCAGGTTTTTCTCTACGTGTGGCTTCTGCGCAGGCAAAAATTGGGGGATGTTTCCACAGGCCAGGACAGGGAATTCACGTTTTACAGGAAATGTGGCAATTTCCACAAGAGCAGCAGGAACAAAGGGCGGCCGAGGAGGTCGGGGACGTTCCTGGAAATGGCTCGTAAACCAAAAATTCTGAAAAATGTTGTTTATGTGGGTGTAGGAGCTGTTTCGTGTTGATGCACATCCAGCCCAACCTGCACGTCGCTGTCCGGCCCAACTCAGCCCAAACGGCACAACTCAACACCGCCCAACCTGAATGGTGCAGCCCAGCCCACCTCAACCCGACCCAGCGTGACCCAGCACAACCCAACCCAACCTGACATGAGTGACCCAACATGACACAATCCAACCCAACGCAAATGACCCATCAGAACCCAACCTGACCCAACATGAACGACCCAACCCAACCCAACCTGACCCAACATGAACGACCCAACATGACCCAACATGAATGACCCAACATGACCCAACCTGACCCAACATGAATGACCCAACCCAACCCAACCTGACCCAACAGAAATGACCCAACCTGACCCAACACAACCCAACCCAGCCCAATGAGAATGACGCAACCCAACCCAACGTGAATGATGCAACCCAGCCCAGCTCGACACAACCCAGCAAAACCCGTCATGGATGACACAGCACAGGAAGATCAGAGGAAAATCCAAAGGACCTTTGAGAAAGGCCAAGGAGAGGAGGGTCCCTGGGCTGGAGCTCCAGTGGCTGGCTGGTCCTAACCTGCCCCTGCTGCAAGGCTGTTGTCATGAAATAGAGCAGAACAACCTCTACCCACCAGGACTTCCCCCCTAAAAGGCCATGAACTGGGGAAACGGGGCTGGGCGTTGGGGACCTGAGAGCCCAGGGGGATTTTCTGCTGTGTAATAAGGGGTTGAGCCTCTCTGCTCTTCCAAACTCTCCTTTCGTGACACTAGGACTAAAGTCACTTCTAAGCATCCGCCTCTTACAGGGACATTGGTCAGTGATTTCCAGGGGATTGAGGGAACACAGCCCAGCAGGAAAACCTGGAGCGCACAACCGTGTTTTAGCAAAGCGAGCCAAAACCTGAAGCGAAGCCGCTGGCGCGGCTGCGAACCCAACTGCGGTGTGCGGCTGCGATCCCGACTGCGGTGTGCGGCTGCCGGCGCGGCGCTTGATCCGAGGGCTGTCGGAGCCGAGGGATGCACGCTGGGTCCCTCCGGGTGCAGCGGTGGGCTGCCCATCAGGCCACTTGTGGTATCACTGGCTTCGCTGCTCCGGCATTACTTCTCCCTGAGGCCAAGCTCCCACTCCCAAGAATGCATCATGTCCCCATGGAAACACAAATGCTTATTTATTTGACTTGTTTCAGGAATTTTTTTTAATTTAATTTACTTCTCTCCCCCCCACCCCCTATTTTTTTTTAGTTATTCGAAGGAAGGAAGGAAGGAAGCCCAAACTCGGATGTTTGTTTGTTCTCTCCTGGCTGATGTTCCCTTGGTCGCGCTCCAGTGGCCAATAAACTGGCAGGGAACCGGAGTGCGGAGCACAGCAGAGCCTGGGAAAGGCCGGGACCCCGCTTCCCCTGGCCTTACGTCACGGTTTCTCTCTGATTAGCTTGGCCCGGGGGCCGCGTGCTGCCTTCGCTCCCTCCGCTCCCCCTGGGACAGGCCTGCCAGCACCTTTGTCACCAGCTCACGGGACCGCTCGTGGTGGGACATCTGCAAGGAGAGCATCTCCCTGCCATCCAGGTTCCCTCCACCCTGCCGTGGTGTCGCCTCCTGAGCCCTTGACCCACGGTGCGGCTGGGACCCACAGTACACCCCCGGCTGTGGGAGCACGGAGGGGGTGAATCCGTGAGGGATCTGGGCTGGGGTGTGAGCTGCGCTCTTCTCACAGACCTTCACCCTCTTCATCCGGGCAGGTTCCACTCAACCGAGGGCATCCAGTGATGTCTGAGGCCGTTACAGACCCCAGAGAGAGGAGGTGGGGGTGCTCACAGGTCTGAGCGATCAGTCAGGAGCTCATCCCGCGGCTCCTGACAATAGTCGTCACAGAATCACAGAGTCACAGCATGGCAGGGGCTGGCAGGGCCCTCCGGAGCTCCCCCCGTCCAGCCCCTGCGTGAGCAGCACCCCCAGAGCAGGGGCACAGGACCGCGTCCAGGCGGGGTGGGAATGGCTCCAGGGAAGGAGACTCCACAGCCTCTCTGGGCAGCCTGGGCCGCTGCTCTGGCACCCGCACAGCAAAGGGGTTTGTCCTCAGATTTCAGTGGAACTCCCCGTGTTCCAGCTTGTGCCCGGTGCCCCTTGTCCTGTCGTCGGGCACCGCTGAGAAGAGCCCAGTCCCACCCTCCTGACACCCGCCCTTCAGATCCTGATAAGCCCTGAGGAGATCCCCCTCAGCCTTCTCTTCTCCGGGCTGAACAAGCCCAGGTCTCTCAGCCTTTCCTCCCCAGGGAGATGCTCCATCCCCTGAGCATCCCTGTGGCTCTGCGCTGGCCTTGCTCCAGCAGCTCCCTGTCCTTCTGGCACTGGGGGCCCAGCACTGGACACAGCACCCCAGCTGCGGCCTCCCCAGGGCAGAGCAGAGGGGCAGGATGGCCTCCCTCGCCCCGCTGCCCACACTCCTGTCCATGCAGCCCAGGACACCGCTGCCCTCCTTGGCCCCGAGGGCCCAGCGCTGGCTCAGGGGCACTGGCTGCCCACCAGCACTGCCAGGGCCTTCTCAGCAGAGCCGCTTCCCAGCAGGGCAGCCCCAGCCTGTGCTGGTGCCGGGGGCTGTTCCTCCCCAGGGGCAGCACCTTGCACTTGCTCCTGGTGAATCCCATGAGGTTCCCCTCGGCCCAGCTCTCCAGCCTGCCCAGGGCTCGCTGGATGGCAGCACACCCTTCTGGCGTATCAGCCGCTCCTCCCAGCTCGGGGCCATCGGTGAACTTGCTGAGGCTACGCTCCATCCCTTCGTCCAGGTCACTGATGGATGTGTTGAACAGGACTGGTCCCAGTACAGACCCCGGGGGGACTCCACTGGTCACTGGCCTCCAGCCAGACCCTGCCCCGTTGTCATTAGGTTGGAAAGTCTCTCCTTCCTCCAAGCTGGAATATGTGCTCAGCGTGGCCCCTCAGAGGCAAATGTTTATGGGGTATTGAATACGTGCCGCGGGTGAGTGATGGGTGGGGGAGCCGGAGGCTTTGCGGTCCTCTCGCTCCCTGTCGAGGGCAGGGACGTGGTTCGAAGGAAAGGGGAACATACAACGGGGGCTTGATCAGCTCAGGAAGCTTCTGAAGCTCTCCTGGGAAGAGCATCTGCCCAGGGATGCTGGGGTGGCTCCGGGAGAGGTGGGACCCTGTCCTGTCTCCCAGGGTCCCTGGGGTCGGAGACACATTTGGGTGGGCTCGGGAGGCGAGCCCCTGGGACTCTTGTAGGGTAAAAGAAGAGGCTGGAGGTACTGGAGGGAGAGGGGTGGTGGCAAATGCTGGAGCAAGAAGGCAGCAGGGGGTTGTCTCTCTGTTAGAAATGGAGCGTTTGCTCTCAGTGGTCTTGTCTGCAGCAGTGGAGGGGCCCTGAAGGCACCCTTAGGGGAGGACTGTAGGAAATACGGGTGTCCCCCCACCGCCCCCAGCTCCTGCTGATGTCCTCATGCAGGAGACTTGATCTCCGCCCAGCCAAGGCAAGGCAGGCGGCTCCCAAACCTCCTGCCTCGGGCCCGTAACCCGACAGCTCGTCTGCCCCTTGCTCCTCTGCCGTGGAGCAGTTTTGCCCTGGGTTCCCAGCAAATTTCCTCATCTGTTCCGGTGTCTCTCGGTGCCTTGGGAAGGTTGGAGGGGATTGCTCAAATGACGCAGAGCACCGCGGTGGGCGGCTGGGTGCAGCGAGGAGGGCGCGAGGAGCTGGGGAGGAAGGTCTCTCTCCCTGCCCATCTTTTGGCACAACGTCACCTGCCCCTTCCGTGGTGCCAGCAGCCGCTCGCTCGGCAGGCTCCCCGGCTCCGGCTCCCTTCTCCTGAGCCCACGCGTCTGGCAAAGCGGCCGCCCCGAGCCGTGCAGCCTCTTGGGCGCAGGGGTCTTTCCTAGGGAGCGCGTGGGGATGCTCTGGAGGGTCCCCGGGCCCTGTGCGAGGCCAGGTCACCCCCAGCACCCAGCGGCACGGTAGGCACCGCGCCGGCTTGCTGCCTGCTGGCCTGGGCACTCCTTCCAGAGGATAATATATAGCTTTGATGCTGCTAATTGGAGCTCTTTCCCTACGCTTCCTCCTTTCAATCTTCCTCCGCCCTCGGCTCTGCAGGGTCAATAAGAGATTCGCATTAAAGCAGCCGGGTCTCTGCCAGGGGGGCTGGGTGGAGGGGGCTGCCTCAGCAGGGTGGATCCTCCAGACCCTCCAGGGATGGGAGACAAACTCTTGCAGGTCTCCTCCATCCAAACCTTCTGCTACGTGGCTCTGCTGCCTTTCCCTGAGCCCCTGGGGTCCCCCTGCTCCTTCTCTGCCTCCCCGCCTTGCCTCGGCCCCTGCCTCTCCCCGGTCTGGTCCCCCCCGCCCCGGCCTGGCCATCAGCAGACAGCGCGATCGATTTTCCTGCTTCAGCAAAATCCAGCAGTGAGGGGAGCGCAAGCCACGGCTGGGCCGCGGTGACACGTGCGATGGGCCGCGGTGACACGTGCGATGGCAGCGCCGTCATGTCTGCAAGCCAGGCGCGAGGACGACGGGGGAGCCGTCTGCGGAGAGCCGTCCCAGTCCCCCGGGTCCCCCCCAGCGCTGCGTCGGGTTTTCTGGGAGACCTGGGTGGCTCTTCCTGCCCTGCGCCCTGAGCAGCCCTGGTTCATGAGATCCCGCGGTGGGGACATGCAGCTCCTCCCACCCACCCCGCGCTGACCCTTCATGGGGAAGCCAGAAACCCTCAGCCCTGCCTGCTCTGGGGATGAGCGGTCCTTTGCTCTCTCCAAGCAGACCCATGTGGATCTGGACATGCTTCCCCCAGGGAGCCCGTGGTTTTCTCAAGCCCAGCTGAAATCCCCCATGTCCCCCCGAGCTGCCTGGGGACACCAGCAGTGGGGGAGAAGCTACATCCAGCGTCGAGGCTGGATCATTGCCCTCCTTCCAGCCTGCTCTGTGATGACCCCCGGCAAAGATGCTTTGGATCGTGGCGTTTTGGAGAGCAGTGGCCAACCTCCTCCTCCTCTGGCCGTGCCCTGGGGGTCTTCCACATCTCCCATCGCGTGGGAGCGGGAAGGATCCTTCCCGAGTTACTGCAGACCAGGAATAAGCCATTGCACCTATTGGAAGTGGTAAACTGAGTCAGGAACCGTCAACCGACTTCATTTCCTGATTTCCATGAATGTGTCCTCCAGGAAGGGACAGGCTGACCAGTGTGGGCAAAGACAAGTCCTTCCTTTGACCTCTATTGCCTGTGTATTTGTTGTGGAGCAGCAGGTCCTCTCCCAGGCTGCTCTCAGCCCCTCCGCTCGTGGAAAATAATAAAGCCTTCAGCCTCACATTGCCCGCCCTGGGAAATAGGGTGTCCCTGGAGGGACAGACACGCTGGGCGCTGGTGCAGGGATAGGGCAGCATCTGCACCTTCCTGTGCCTCCCCATGGAGGTAGGGGAAAGGCGAGCCTTTATACAGCCAGAATTTCCCCTCCTGTGCTGGGGATGGATGCTCTTCCTGCCCCAGAGCCGATATTTGGGGAGGAGGAGATCAGCCTCCCCTGGGGGTGAGCGGGAGGAGGTGGGATGAGTCGGGTAGAAGCCATGCAGAGACTGAGCCCGTTAAATCCAGGACCTCAGTGGCTCCAGGTGTCCGAGCTGAGGGTCGGAGCCCCACTAGCACCCATGTCCCCAGGTCTGCCCCACGGCTCCTGCACGGGCTCCCCGGCATCATCCCCGTGCCCGAGCCCTGCGCCGGGGGCTCAGGCCATGGCTCCTCTCCCGCCCCGCTGGGACCCGGCAGCAGCACGGCCATCGGGAGGGGAGGCAGCCCCGTAGCGGGGCTCCCCAGCTCAAAACTGCCCAACAAAACGCCCTGGTCTCTCCTTGCAAGGTGGCCAGCTCTGCTGGATGTGGTCCCCGAGCAAGGGACGTCGCGACGCCACCTGCCTCCGAGGCAGGGGACAAGAGGGGTGGTGCATGCACGTCCCCCTTTTTGCCAGTCGCCTTAATTTAGAGCAAGGGCAGCTCTGCCTGCATTGAAGGCAGCATGACGGTGGAGGGGCTGCCTGCTAACTCCCCCTGCTCCACTCCGTCCCCCTCTGCTCACCCCCCCACCCCAGGGCCATCGCTTTGCCTGCTGCCCTTTCCCCATCCATCCCACCTTTCCCGCTGCCTGCAGCTGAGCCTGGCCCTGCCCCAGCCTTCCCACAGCCCCTAGGGTAGGGCTTGGAGCAGAGCAACGCAGCCTGGGGTCTCTTTGTCCTAATAAGTGTCCCTGAGGGGGGTCTTGGTGTCAGGGGTGCTCGGCAGACAGCGTGGTCACCCCCACCCAGCAGAGCCCCCGCGCTCAGCCCCGCGCCCCGGTAGGGCAGCATGGACCAGCAGCATCCCTGGGGAGCATCCCTGGAGTGCCAGGGCCTGCCCGCTGCTCTGGGAAGCCCTGGGAACAGCCCGGGGAGCGCCCAGCCCCATGCAGGGAGCACCAACCTCCTCCTCACCTTTCCAAGCCCATTAAGGGGCTTTACGCGTCTCTGCTGCTCTCCGGCTCCGGCTCTGCGGGCAGAGCTGGGGTGCGCTGTCGGGGTTCCCCCCGCGTTGGTGCTGGTGGGAGAAGACCCCTCCTTGCTGTGTGCTCGGCCCCCTCCGTTCCTCTCGGTTGTGGGTCCCGCCACAACAAGCGTGAGTGGCTGGGATCTGCAGCCGGACAAGCTCCAGCACTGCTGAAAGGTGGGATTTGGGGGGGGCGTGGGCAGGGGGGGGACACTGGTGTTACCCCCCTCTTGCCGATGGGGCCCTGAAGCCTGTCTTGGAAGATGCTTTTCCTGGGAACCACAGCGAGGGATGGATGAGCTGGGTTTGCGAGAGCCTGGGGCAGGGCATCAGCTCCCCACGGGTCTGCCCGCCGCCCTCCCCGCTTTGCGGGCTCCAGCTGGGCTCGCGTTGGGGGCGGCAGGGGAAATCCTCTGCCGTGCTGGAGGTGGGGGCAGACCACCCTTCTGGCCTGACCAGGAGACCTTCAACCTCCGAGGCGCTGCCCGCACCTCGGGGGCTTGCTTACGGCCTTTGGGTGCCTTCTGCTCCGTGTGGGCGATGGGTGGTCGTGCCCAGGGGATTTCGGGGCTCTCACCAGGGCAGGTGCCTGCGGGGAGGTGGGAGATGGCCTCTGCAAGGGATGGGGTGTCGGGGGTCACAGCCGTGGGGCAGAGCCTCTCTGCCTCAGCAGGGAGGTGAGAGAAGGTCAGCAAAGTTTTTGCCTGGTCCAAAAGCGCTTAGGCAGGAGGGTCCAAGCCTCCAGATAACCACTGTTATTTAATTTATTTTTTCTAAATAAAAAAAAGGAAGGAAGTTAATAAATAATGTAAAGTGGAGAATGCATTAATGAAAGAGAGAGCGAGGGAGAGAGAGGAAAAGAGAGGAAGGGACAGGGCAGAGTGAGAGCGCGGGGAGGGGGGGAGAGAGATATTCCTGCCTGTATCGATTGGATATGATTACATTAGACCTATCAAATATTCATACTACATTCCACAAGAGGTCATTGTGTGTGTTTTTCCAATTTAGCTCTGCCTTGGCGCAAGGAGCAGGCTCCGAGTGGGAAAAGGGCTGCGCAAACAGCTCCAGCTCCGCGGCCCCGGCTCCCCCTCGCCGCAGGGGTGTCACCCGCCGGACGCCCTGGGACGGTGACCTGGCCCTGGCGGGATGTTGGGGCTGGGGGTGAGCGGGGAGGGGGGTGCTGGAGGGGGTGCGGAGGGGGTGCTGAGCTGGACGCTGGACCCGCGCGTCCTTTGCAAAGCCCTTGAGGGCTGTGGGTCGCACACGGGCGCGGCGACCGCTGCCGAAATAGAGGCGTGAGGACACGCGTGTCCCAGCTCCAGCACCTCGCTCCTCCAGAGGAAACACTTCTGCTCCCTCCCCGGGCAAACTCAGCAGCTGGTGGTCACTGTTTACTGGCCGCTGTAAGCTGCTCCTTACCCGGGATGACCTTAATGGGGGATTTAACTGGGGTGTCCCTTTGCCAGCCGGGAAGGGGTCAGCCCAGGCCACGAAGGGCGGCAGGAGGTGGGTGAGGTGCCGTACGGAGGGCAGGCAGGAATGTGTGGCCCGTCTCCCACCGCGGTGCCCATCTGCCAGGGCACGCCGGCTCCCCTCACCCTGCCTCCGTCCCCTCCGCGCTGCCTTTGCTGGCCGGGATCCTCGTGGAGGTGGGTGCCCCTGGGAGAGGACCCCAGGGGAGGAGGACCCCGCAGCACCAGCGGTCCTGCCTCAGGTGGCTTTCAAGGACACAACCGGCCAGTGGCCGGAGAGAGCCATCGGGGTGAGCTGAGCCCACCTTGCGAACCCACCCACGGTGGCCCTTTGCCCTGGGGAGGCAGCTGCCCAGTTTTACTTCCATGCGAGGCACTTCCCTCGCCCGTGCCTCAGGTTCCCCGTGCTGCGATGCTGCCGGCGGGGGATGCAGCCCCGTACCTCCACCTTCCCGCAGCATCACCGGGGCACCGCTGCCGTCCCTGCGGCCCCCGGCCCCGGCCGCTCCGCCGAGCCCCCTGCTGCCCTCCGCCCCGCTGCGTCCCCGGCCGGCGCGAGCCAGGGCTGCGTTCTCTCCTTACATTAATAAAAATTTTACAGCACGGTGGCAGGAAATGCATTTTCAGTTCATCTGCTGCAGCTATTAGATTACCAGGAAATGGCTGGCTGGCCGGCGGCCAGGGCCTCCAAAGGGCCGGCACACACCCGGCGCGGGGCGGAGGGAGAAGGCGAGCGGAGCCCACCGCGCTGGCGGGCACCAGGCTGGGCTGATCAAGCCGGCCCTGCTCATCCTGGACGTCCCCCATGGTGCGCCAGGCTGTCCCCCCGCCGGCTCTGCCCGTGCCCCTTGGGTGCCGGGTGGAAGGCTGCCTGGAGATGCAGAGCAAGGGGTGCTCCGAGGTGGCAGGGATGCGTCCATCCCCTGCTGGTTTGGGCAGCTGGGGTGAGCCGAGACGGCAGCTACTGATGAACCTCTGCTCCATCCTGAGAGCAGCACAGCCCAGACCAGCTGCAGCCTCCGCTGAGGCTCAGCCGTGCTGAGACTGGAGAGAGGTGGAAGATTTGGGGCTGGGACAGCTCGGTGCCTGCACCGAGCCGGGGAGGTCTCTGCAGAGGCTGGTTACTCCCAGCTATGGGGTTTTGGGCTGCCAGGCTGGGCTGGAGCCAAGAGGAGCACGGGAAGGAGTTAAATTCGTGTTGTCTTTAAAAAAGCCGGGAGGAGAGGGTAGGTGCTGGCTATAAATACCTCCGAGGTGGCCGGTGCTAATGAAGGGAGGGAATTGTGCGCAGCCCCTCGGAGAGGAGGGCCAGCAGCAGTGGTGGCTCCGGGGCCCGGGGGAGGGACGTGGTTTTTAGGCTAGGCGGTGTTTGTAGGAGAGCCCTCTTAGAGGTGACTGCGGCCGAGTGCTGGAGCCGGCCTCTGCAGGTGGGAGAGCTTCTTCGTGCTGTCACCCCTCTGAGTCCGGCCCAGCCACGTGCCCTGGGCTCCCCGCGCATGAGCATCGGGCACCAAAGCAAAGCATCTTCCTTTGGCGGAGCTGGTGCCCTGGGGCTGCAGCTGGGCTGGCTCTGCCCCTGCTCCAGGGGTGCTTTTTGCACCTTCCTGGGGTGCAGCGGGTGGCTCCTCCTTTCGGGGCGCTCCGACGAGCACCCGGGAGCGGGGCTGGGCTCCGGAGGGGTGCCTGAGGCTCCCTGCCTGTGCCTGGCAGCAGCTCGGGGGTCTCCAGCCCTCGCTGCCTGCTTGGCCGCCCGGAGCCCCGGGGTTTTGGGTGCAGGATGCTGCTTTTGGGTAGGAGGTGACCCCAGCCCTGTGCTCCCCCAGCCCCGCCGCGCTGACATCCCCGCTCTGGTCCCTGCAAGCCGGGGTGGGATGGGATGGGATGGGAGCGGACGCCTGGGCAGCAGGAAGTGAGGGATGGCGAAGGGGGAAAAGCAAGGGATGATGGAAGGGAGCAGGGCAAGCAAGGGAGCAAGGTGTGGGGAGAAAGCAAGGTCTGAACCTTGCTGGGGTTTATTAAAGTTTAACAGAAAAGAAACCCTGGTTTGCGTGGAGGGGACCAGCTATTTTTAGCCGTGGGTAGGATGTCAGCTCTGAAAATAGCCTGCTACCAGATCCTAATGAAATCCTCTGTCTTTGGCTCTCACCCGGAGCGAGTTTGGAGGGGGAGGATCGCTGTCACACCCGCAGCCGAGGAGCTCCTGACATTCACAATGACTCGCCTCATTTTTTTATTTTTTTAAATTTTTTTTTTTTTTCTCTTCCCCCCTCCGGTTTCTCCTATTCTTCGCCGGCTCTGCCTTTACGCCGAGCAGAGGAGTCACCAGCCAAAAAAGTGAATGCGGGGGCGGTGCTGCTTAGCTACGGCCAAATCCCAGGCAACATGTGACCAGATTGGCAATTTAATACCGAGCCTTTCTCCCCTGCACACGCGCGCGCTCAAGTTAAAGTGACATTGAAACGGGAACTCAAAGTGCTGAAGGCGAAGAAACTGGGGGGAGCTGCCTCCCCCCTCCATCCCTGGGGAATGAGTTTTGCTCAGTGGGGTATGAGGGGGCTCGGTCCGGAGCGGGACGGGGGGTACCCGGGCGAGGGAGGATGCTCGGGTCAGGTACACGGGCTTGGAGGGGAGCAAGGGGTGGAAGATCTGCTGCTGGGTGCGTGGGCCAGCTGGTCTGCGGGGAGCCGAGCACACCTGGGCATCTGCAGGAGGGACGCCCCGTGCGCGCGGTGGAGCTCGACGGGGACCTCGGGAAAGCCTGAAGAAGACCTGGAACAGTGGGTGGTGATTGACTGCTCCTAGGAAAGGGCAGGGTGGTGGAGAAGCACGGCGGGGAGCGTGGGGGAGAGAAGCCAGGGAGAGGGACGGCCCTGAGGGCTTGGGGGAGAAGAGAGGGCTGTGGGGGCATCGCGTCCCCGTCGGCCAGGGGCTGGCAGTGCCTGGCGAGAGGGACCTTCTGGGGACATTCAGGGTCTGGAGGGTGCAAAGCCTTTGGTGCTCGACTCCCCGGTGGGTGTAGCAATGGGTTTTGCGTGGGGAAATGCACATCTCCCACCCGCGGCACCCCACACGGACCTCAAGCTTTGGCTCACCCAAGACAGCCCGTTCCTAATGGGGACGAGAAGCCTTCGGCTCTGCTGCCGAAGGGAGGACCCCGCGCAGCCGATACGGCGCGAGGGGTCCAGCCCCAGAGCCGGCTGCCTGGGCCGCGGGCAGAACGCGTGCCGGGGCATCTGCCAGTCCTTCCAGGGAGCTGGACGGTGGCGTTAACCGTTCCCCAGTGAGGAAACGCTTGTATTGACAGGCCCCCCAGTACCTCCATAACCAACGCGCCGGCTGGCTTTACCCAGGGCCCCGAGGAGCCCAGCGCTGGGCGAGCACGTCCGCAGCCCCACTTGCTGCTTGAGTCACGTCTTTGCTCTGCTGGGAGGGTGAGGTGGATTTGGGTAGGGAACCTTGTGGGGACAAACGTGTTTTCTGTAGAAGAAAATCTGCCGCGGAAGCGTGGGGAGCCCCTCAATGCGCGGGGAGCCCCTCAATGCACCGGGAGCCCCTCAATGCACCGGGATGCCTGGAAAGGGAGAAAAAAAATACTAAATACACCTGCTTTTATGTTCGCCCTCCGGCTGGGTTCACGTGCCGGGTTAGCAGCTCAGCCCAGGCGCCGCCTCGCTCAGCCCCTGCGCTGGATGCTCTCCCCCCCGGCCTGAGACGGCACCTCCTGCCTCGCGCCGTCGGTCGCTCGCTCGCGCGCTCGGCGTGGGGACGGAGCCATCTGCATCAATGAGTCAGCAGGACCCACTTAACACTTCTCCAGCAGGATCCACTCCTCCTGACAGAATGGGCAGCTTCTGGCAAGCTCCGTCAGCGTGTTACAATCTCGGCTCATTAAAGGGACGCATCCTGAGCTCTTTATTGATGTTTTATGCTGCCTGGCTCCATCTTCAGAGAAAAACTCACATTGCAGTCAATGACTACACCTCCGCGGTGCTGCAGGCGGAGTACGGAGCTCAGGATCTGGCTCGCGCGGCGGGTCGGGCTCAGCCCCGACTGCCGCCAAGTTGCGTCGCGGCAAACGGTGGGGTTTTACCCCGAAGCGGCCAAGAGACACCTTGGGGCCCGGTCCCCAGTAGGGCGTTTCCTTTCCAGGGACTAGGGAAGGTCCAAAAGGAAAACGCAAGGAAGGGGTTGCTTTTTATTCCTTTCTTGCTTGCTTATCCCTCCTTGCTGGGCAAAGGAGCTGCGTGATATGGGGGGGAAACGATGCTTTCTTTCCCCAGCGCTGCCGTCTGTCCAGCTCGAGCCCGGTGGGGTGGGTGTACCTGGCCTCCTACTTACCAAAGCATGTTGGGGGATGCCACGTGCCCCTCCGCCTTAGGAGAACCGCAGTCTTTTAATAAGTTCCCCAGCGCTTGCTGTTGCTTCTAAAAAGCTAGTGGCACTGTCTGGCTTCAAGTGGCTTTTACATAATACAGACTGTCAGGCTAGATGAACATCATGGTCCCTTCTGGACCTAAAATCTGTGAATCTAAAAATTAGAGGGCACCAGCACCTCATTGTTTCTGGCTGATTTAATCAAGGGAATTGCATGTTCTCTTTAAACTCTCCTTTTTTTTCTCCCCAACCCCCCCGCCCCCACCACCTCATCTTTAACTGACGATGAATTTGCCCTCCCCCTGTGCCCAAGCTTGGCTAATAGCATCAGAGGAGATCAGACATCCTCAGCCTTGCTCTGGGATGTTCTCCTCTCCGTGGCCGCCTCCTGGACCGATGGACAGCCCTGAACTGTCCGGCTGTCTGCGCGGGCAGGACCAGAGGCGCTCAGGCTGGGAGGCGGCTGGACGGCGTGCCTAGAAAACAGCGCTGAGCTCTCCCGGTCGTTTTAAAATTGCAACTAAGTTCTTCGAGCTCCAGATTGGGCTCTTTTTGGCTTGGTATAAACGTGTGTGTGCATCTAGAGAAACACTTTTTGAGGCAGGGGAGGAAGGCGAGTAACCCCCCACCTTTGTCACAGCGTTGGGGATGTGCAGGGGGAGTGGGAAGAGCAAAGCAGGGAGGAATTGCTGGCGGCCGGCGGGGGCTGCCGGGGCTGAGGGTTCCCCCACGGCAGAGACCCGCAACAGGCGCTGAGGACGTGCCGAGCGGGCTCGGCCGGAGTTGGGAGCACGGGGATGCGCTGCTGCCGGCTTAATGCCGGTCCCTCGGTGCTGCCAGCTGACCCAGGCGGGAGAAGTGCTGACAGCCACTAAAGTAAGGGCAGAGAACGGCACTCCCGGGAGCTGCTTCCCTCCCCGTCCCTTTGGACGGGACCCCAGGGGCGTTCGAGAGGTTAAAAGGTGGCGGGTTCAAACTGGAAGGAGTGAAGCCAAAAGACCAGTTAAGAGGAGCTGGGACCAGTTGCAGGTAGCGGCTGAGCAGGGGCAGAGGCAGCGGCGCATGGGGCGCGGCGTGAGCTGTCGCGCCGCCGCGGGAGGGACGTTAAATCCCCCCCCGTCGGGGGCAGCCCTTGCTCCCGCAGACCCCGCGCGGGGAGAGGTCAGCAGAAACCGCACGGAGGCTCACGCCTCGCTCTGACAGGGCTCGTCTCATGGCTGTGCGCTGTCAGGGGACAACATCCCTCTTCCAGCAGCCACAAACCCCCCGAAAAGCTGCCGGGGGCTCAGCCCCAGACCCTTCCTTTGGGAGCGGCTCTAAACTTTTCTGCTTTGCAAATGCATGCGGGTTCCCAGCCCTCCTCTTCAGAGCTGCTGCGGTCAATAACTCACCAGGAGGCTGCTATTCTCCCTCCGCTTCCCACCCTCCCACTTGTCTCGGTATCTCTGCATTCATGCCTTTTTGGCCCTCCCTCGGCAGCGGGTGAGGAATAAAGCAGCGCCGGCTGAGCACGACGCAGGCTGCGCTAGGGATGCTGTGAGCCAGCGGAGGGAAGCCTGAATCACCAGCACCCCGAGGTGGGAGTGATAGATTTGGGCTGGGAGAAAGGGAGGACATCACACGTGCTTTTAGGAGTCAGGTGCTCACAGCCGGCTGGCAGTCGCTGGGAACTGGGCAACTCGGATCCTTTCTGAGCCTTTAGAGACGGGGCTGGGAGCGATGTGGAGAAGAGGAGGGGCTCGTGGGAGCGCAGAGGGATGCAGCGTTAAGGCTCTGAGCTGTAGCAGAGGCTGAGGGATGCTGTCAGGGACTCGTTCCTCTTGGAGGAGCATCTCTGGTGGGATCCTGTGGAGATGGAGAAACGCTCAGCCTAAAGAAATGCCTAAAAACAAGCCTGGAAAGGCTCGGCTGGGCACCCTGCGGGGAGAGTAGAGCCACTGGCCGCTGCTGGGGAGGACTCCGGTGCTTCTGCTGGCGTCAGCTGGGAAGGAGCCCCTGGGGTCAGTGCCCCTCCGTTAGGGCAACAAGCGGCAGAGCTGGTTTTGTCACCCTTACTCAGGCTCCTTCCCTTCCCTCTCCCCCGCCAGCCACGCACCCACGGGCAGCGGCGGCCGAGCCTGGGGCGCCTCCCTGCCCCGGGGAGCGGGTTCCCCGTGCTGCTGGGGACCTGGCGGGGATGGTGGAGGGCTCGATGGCTTCAGCTTCGCTTCTTGGAGAGGGGTTCTCAGCCCTCCCCGAGCTGGTAACGTTGCTTTGCTCACCCGGCGAATGCTGCCAGATCAGATGGGTGAGCAACCGGGAGGTGCCGAGAGGGGTAAAGCGAGGGCCGGTGCCCGGTGTCACCAAAGAGAGGCCTTCTGCCTTTGGGGCCGTCAAACCAGGTTCCAATGTATTGATGGATGAGCGTCACAAGGATCCTTGGTGCTCCTTGAGCAGTGGTCGTTGCCTTGAGAAAGCGGCACAAGGAGGGAGGGCGCAGCGCCTCAGGGAAGGGTCTGGGACGGAGGGTCCGGGTCCTGCTGGGACCTTGAGCCTGAGGGTGCTGTTTCTGGGCGAACGGGATGTGCGTGGGGTGGTCCTGTGGGTCTCGGTGCAGAAAAAAGCCCCTTTCCAGCCTCCCTGCCCTGAGCTTCTATTCCAGGAGCTAGCTCAGGTGTCAGCTTGGCTTTCTTGGCGGTACCGGGGGCGGGCGGGTGGCATCTGGGCTCCTGTTGGTGCCCATTTCGCAGCCCTTTACGGACCGCGCGACGGGCCCGAGGTGACGGAGCCCGGCCGTCGACGCTGGCCCTCGGCGGCCAAACCCGCTGCGCTCCCGAGCCAACCTGCCCTTCGCGCCAGGCCGAACCCAGCCCATCCCGCGCCGCCGGGGTCGGCCGATGCCGGGACCCTGCGGCCGGGGCTGGTGGCGTGACCGCCGCCACGACGTCCCTGGGGGTGGG
>VZTV01111011.1:79223-118079 GCA_013400875.1 Anhinga rufa
CGGGCAGGCCCCGCGTCCCAGCCACGCGTGGGTTTGCGTTGCACGGAGGGGCTGCGGGAGCCAGGGTGCGGCAGCTGCGGGCCGGATCGGGGCCACGCGTGGGCTGCCTGCGGAGCGGGGCTGGGGGGATCAGCCTCCCGCAGCACCCGGGGCAGGGCCAGGGGGTCCCTCCGGAGGGAGAGAGCCCTCTTCTCCCACCTGGGCGCCCTGTGCAGCTCGCCCCCGGCTTGCAGCCACCTCCAGCCTGTAAATCATTTGCTTTTACGATCCCTCCTCTGGCCCATTATCACACGAACTTTATATGTTTGGGGCTGCTGGAGGCCATAAAGCTCGCCGGGTTTCCGGGGCTGGCATGCCTGCCTCGCAGGCAGGGGGTGAGGAGGAGGAGGAGGAGGCTGGGGACACGCTGCCCCGGTCCCCCCAGACGGGCAGGTAGGCAGGGAGGGGTGCAGCAGTGCCCCAGGGGTGGTCGGAGCAGCAGGGGACAGGATACGGACGGGTTGCAGCCCTGGGACCGGGCTGGAGCAGGGAGGGCTGGGAGCGAGTGGGGGGCACCGGGGAGCGGGGGGCAGGAGCGGGGTCCCAGCTCTGGTCACTGAGTCCCTCTCGCCCCCATCCCACTGGACTGGAGGACCCACAGATCCTCTGGCTCACGGCCCCCTTGGGTCCCAGAGGGACCTTTGCCTCCCCCCGGCCAGGTCCGTGTCTAACCCCTGCGCCTGGGGACCGTGGGTCCAGGAGCGGCCGGGCCCCCGTTCGGTGCTGGGGGTCCTCCCAGGCCCTGTCTCGCCCGTGTCCGAGCCCTGGACCCAGATCCAAAGTGTCCGTGCTGCGACGCGCTGCATGGCCTGATTGCCAGCTCCTCTCCGTGCCCACCGCCCCCGGGGCTCTGCTCCTCCTCGCGGGGTCCCCTGCGCATCTCCTCCTGCCTAAGCATGGCTCACGGGGCTCCGCGCGCCTCCCGAGTCCCAGGTCTTGCATAGAGCATTGGGCGCAGCTGCGCCGGGTCTGCCCCGTGGCTGCTCTTCACCTCCCAGCCCCGCTGCCTCCGCCGCAGTGGGACCCTCCGCTGCCTCGGGCTCTCCCTTTGGGTCACACCGCGGTTCAAACCCCACACAGGAACTTCACGGGAGTCTCGCTGGCTGAGTCCTAACGCCAAATCCCAGCGCAGAGGTGAGAGGGGATGGACACCTGGATGTGAGCAGCTCCTCCCCGGGTGTAAAACCAGCATCGTCCCCTCAACGATCCCACCCCAAGGTGGGATCTGGGTCATGAGGGACGTGGGAACCCGCTGGAGCTGCTCTCTGCTCCCCTCTGCACGGTCCTAGCTGCAGGCTGAGATGTGCCGTGTCTCGTCAGGGATCCGGGGGGCTTCAGGTCACCAGCCTGTGCTTTAGTAAGACCTTCCCAGGCGAGGAGCTTGGTGGCAGCAGGGGACAGCTCGCAAGAAGGTGCTTTGCCCCTGCGGCCAGCTCTCATCCTGGCAGCGTGCTCGCAAAACCTTCCCCGGGTCAGCCGTGCCCTCCTAGTTCACCTTGATATTTAACAAACCGGGGCCCAAATCAATTCCGGGTGTCCTGGGAGAGCGATTCATTCACTGTGTGCATCTCCCTGGATGGGGCGAGCATCTCGCTGGAGGTCGCACAGAGCGGGAGGCGGGTGGGCTCCCTGCGCAGGAAAAACCCAAATCTGAGCAGATCGGTTGCCTTTTCTTTCCGGGGAGGGGGATGGGAGAGACCAGATCTTGCTTGAACAGTCAAAGTAAGTTGCCTTTGCTTTTCCCTGCTCCTCAAGGTCAGCCTAGCTAATGAAAATCAATCTTCCCTCTGCCTCTCTCTGCTGCATGAGCAGATTCTACCTGTGGCCCCTCACCTACTTGAAAGCCTCCGCCGGTGCCGGCCGCCTGGCCTGCTGGCCATGTGCACGGCCGGTGGGGAGCTTCCTATTGAAACAGTCTTCCTGCGGGCCTGGGCACTGTGACAATATCTGTGTCGCTGAGGGATCGCTCATTTGATCTGCCAGCGGAGGATGGCTTTGTCCCGGGGAAGCTGGCTGCACACGGAAAGCACGTATCCGATACTGAAATCTGGGCTGGAAGTGCCGGGGGAAAGCTCTTCGCTTGGCGTCTGGCATGCAACGAACGGCTTCCGTCCTCTGCGCGCTCCCGGGCAGCTCCGTTTTGCAGGCAGCAGAAGTGGGACGTTTCCCTCTGCCTCCCTCTGAAGGGCCAAGACGGGGGTCGGCGGCGGACCCACTCCTGCCCCGCAGGCGTTTCGCCCAGGCGCCAGCGGCACGGTCTGGCAGCCCGAGGTTTCGGCGGCGGTGCCGATGCCGTGAGGTCAAAGCTGCCGGGAGTCGGGGACGTGGGGGTCCTCCCTGCCCCAGCCCACAGCCCTCGGGTGGCCCTGACCTTCCCCCTGGGGAAAGCAGGCGCCGCTGCCGGCGCTGCCGGCTCGGGAAGTGCCGTTTCCTGACAACAACCGCAAACAGCGTGGCAGCCTCGGTGCAAGGAGCAAGACGGGGCTTGCCTGCTGCGAAGTCTTGCTTTCCCTGCTGCCTTCGTGCCGGGGTTAAAGAGAAACCTGCCCCTCTCAGCGTTGGTGACGGGGTAAATCGGTTCCTGGGCTGTCGCTGGGCTGCCCGTGGGAAAACGGGACGCTGCAGCGGGAGCCGCCAGGACTCAGGGGGGGGGTCTGTGGGCTTGGCCCGTCCCTGGCCACGCGTGCGTCTCATCAGTTGGAATTTGTTGCTTGGTGCTGCCTGAAGTCACGCGTGTTCGGAGCCCCTCCATCCCCGTGCCCCTGGTGTGTACGGGGTGCGGCACCAGGAGGCTGCTCGGGGTGCGCCGCGAAGCCCCAGAACTCCTGCTGCAGAGATGCCGTTCCCAGTTCTGTCCCTGGCTCTGGATAAGTCACAGCTACAGGTTTCCCCTCCTCTAGAGAGGGCGCTTTCCCCTGGGGAAGGAGAGGGAGGACGGACGGGGTCCATCGGTGCTGGCGGGGGGGTGGGAAATCCTCTGGAAGGACACGAAAAGCTCGAAAGCACGGGGAGATGCTGCGCCCGCCCGTTTCAAGGGACAGATTGTACAGCCCTTGCCTTTTGGACGTGACCAGCCCAAGTGTCCCCAGGCACAGAAGTACTTTGAGTCTGGTTGTTGGAAATAACTTCCTTAGGAGTTCTCCAGCCAGTCTTTGCTTGCTGGTTTGGATGGATGGATCCATTATAGAACGTAACGCAAATGTTTTCTCTGTCTTGCTGCCCCGTCCTGTAGGATTTTTAGATGTGCCCTGATGCCGCAGGGTCTCCTCGCTCCTGGAAATGCAGCTCTCTTCCAGTGTGGCTGAACTCAGCTGTGACGAGACGATGGACCCACCCGCTGAGGACTTCCAGCAGGTCCTGTCCATTGACCAAATCCGCTCCATCCGTGCCAGCAACAACTACGTGGAGAGACCGGCTGTCTGCTTCCAGCAAGCCCGCTCCAACCCAGCCCTGTCCCAGCCACCACACAAGCAAGAGTGGTCCCAGGACCGCCTGGTGTCTTCCACCTTCCAGGACCTGCACCGCAGCCACAGCCAACAGCACCAGATGCCACCTCTGCAGCAGCACATGAGCCATTCCAGCACGGCCAGCTCCGTCTCCCAAAGCACCACTGCCTCCGACCAGCGCCTCCTGAGCAGCCTCACGCCCTCCCACTCCGGGCACTCGCTCATCCGGACGCAGCCCCAGGCCGGAGAGCTGAAACCGGAGGAGTCGCCACTGAAGGGGGTGGCGGAGAAGCCCACCCTGCACACCGGCCACCTCTTCATCTGCGAGGAGTGCGGGCGATGCAAGTGCGCCCGCTGCACGGCCGCCCGCAGCCTGCCCTCCTGCTGGCTCTGCAACCAGCGCTGCCTCTGCTCCCCCGAGAGCCTCCTCGACTACGGGACTTGCCTCTGCTGCGTCAAGGGTCTCTTCTACCACTGCTCCACCGACGACGAGGACACCTGCGCCGACGACCCCTGCTCCTGCGGGCCGGGGTCCTGCTGTGCCCGCTGGGCTGCCATGAGCTTCCTCTCTCTCCTCATGCCCTGCCTCTGCTGCTACTTTCCTACCCTGGGGTGCCTCAAACTTTGCCAGCGGGGTTACGACGGCCTGAAGCGACCCGGCTGCCGCTGCCAGAGCCACACCAATACGGTCTGCAGAAAGATCTCCTCCTCCAGCGGCACGCCTTTCCCCAAGACGCTGGATAAGCCGGTATGACCCTCCCGGGGAGGAGAAGCAGGCTTTACTCCTCTTCCTCCTCCTCCTCTCCCCTCCATCCCCCTCCTCCTTCGGCTCCCTCCGCTCTGCAGCGCTCCCCACTACCCACCATCACCTCCCAGGAATGAGACGGGCGAACTGGGGGGTCCCCCAAGCCTCCGGGAGCACGAAGGCGGCTGGGTGGCCAGGGGAGCTGGCACCAAGCTGGTGGGAAACGGTGGTTTTGCACACGCGGTTGAGGGACCAGGAGAAGCAGAGAGAGCTGTGGGTGCCCTCCCTGGCCGTGCGGCGACCCGGGGGGTCCTCAGGACTCTGCTCTCAGAGGGTACTGGGAGCTGCCGCTGCCCCACGGTGCGGTCCTTCCCCGTGATGGGAAGGGGCAGGTCGATGCATCCCCTGCGCGAGAGTCATCCAGGAACCAGACCTCCTTCTCTCTCTCTTCATCTCTCTCCAGCGCTTCTCGTGGGTGGCCTTTCTCCTCTCACGTGGCCGCAGGTCCCCTTTTCCCCAAGGCGCTGGGGTGCCGCGGGGTCCCACCAGTGGCAGCGGCTTCCCTCTGGGCTTGGGAGCTGCTGGGAGAAGCAAGCGAGCTTCAAAATGAGGTGGCATCGTATTTTTCTGCCTCAAAGAGGAAGGGAAGGTGTGGGAAGCTTTAGAAACCTTCTGGCAGGGGAAGGAGCTATCGGAGGCAGCCCAGCCCACTCGCTTCTGCCCGACTGCAGCGAGGGAAAGGTCCCCTCTGGGATTTGGCTGAGAACAAGAAGCTGGTTTGAAATTGCCATTCATTTCCCAATGCCTTGAAGGGCTGCCTCCAGAGCGCAGACCCTGGCGGGACGGGGGCTGCTGCCCAGCTCCACGCCACCACCGAGCAGACGCCACAGGCACCGGCTCCGTGCTCGAGCCCCGATCTGGTACCTTCCACCAGCACTGAATTCACTTTAAAAAAAGTACCCCAAACCCAAGTGTCAACAGCCGCCACTCGCACCGCTCTCCCCATCGATCCGCACCGATCCTGGGGCGCTCCCCAGCGGGGACTTCTGCAGCTCCTGCTTTGGCCTGGCGGGAACCGGAGAGCAGAAGGGGGTGTCGAGAGATGGGAGCCCGACCTTCCCTCCCTGCAGGAGTTGCTTTTGAGTCCTCACCTCGCTTTCCTTGGCCCACCGGCGTGTCACACCAACACCAGCGCCAACGCTGGCAGGCAAGCCTTGCTGGCACCGCTGAGGGCATTCCGCAACGCTGGCTGCCTGCGGCAAACTGGAGATGGGTCTGAACCAAGCCCTGGGGCTGGGCCATCTGCAGACCAGAAGGAAACCCGAATCGGGGTCAGTGCTTCGTGGTTTGCTTGCTGTGATGATAATAAGCCCAACCCGTCGCTGCAGTTGGGGGCAGCTCCTCCTGGTCCTGGACTCAGCCCCATCTCCGCTTGCAAACGTGCGGTGCCAGCTCTCGGCTGCGACCCTGCTGACATCAGCCGCTCTCTCGGGGGAGTTTGGAGCCGGGACGGCGTCCCAGTGCCCGGCTCTGCCTGCCTGTCCCTCCTCCGAGGGGCGTGAGTGCGGAGGGAAGGGAATGGTTCCCCTGGAGAAACGTACGCAACGTGTCCCGTGGCTTCCCCCAAGACCCTGTCACCCAGGGCTCATCCGTCGCCTTCCCTCAGCCACCTCTTTACGTAGAGTTCTGTGGATCTATTTTTGTATATATAAATATAACGTTAGGATGGCTAGGTCTATTACTAATAATATTCATGATACTGCTGTGAATGGTGCCAGATGCAAGGTTTGGCTTCCTGGTACATTTGCACATGCTGGAAGATGATTTCCCAGTCTGTTTATTGCTAACCCTAGACCTTTAGTTCCTAGGTAGTCAGGAGAGGGGGAAGGGGAGGTTTACAGGTTGGCCTGGGGGGGGTCTGCTTTGCAGAGAGAAGGTAGGGTTTAGTGCTGGCTCTGGGGTGAGGCAGGAGGTAGCCTTTCATGGTGGGATTCCTCTTTCCGTACATTTGCTATCTGGAGATCGCGGCTGATCCAAGCTCTGTCGCAGAGAAAAGCGGTTCCAGGGAGTGACTCATCCCACTTGAAAACACTATTCATTAAATTATGTTCTGGCGGTGCCTGTCTCCCTTGACCCGAATGGGACCCAAACGTTGAACTCGCAGCTCCCTGTGGAAGGGGAGATGAATCCCGTCCCTGGTGTGAAGTTTCTGCCTGGGGCACGTCATGGACGTGACCGAAATCCTCACCCTGGTTTCACCTAGAGCCTGAGGGGGGATGTTGGAAGATGCTTCCTCCAGCCAAAGATGGAGAGCCCACTTCCACACGCTGTGGGGAATCCAGGACGATGCTCTGGGTCACAGTGAGAGGCATTAGGAAGGGAGAGGGCCACGTCTGTGCCGTTTGCACATCCTCTGAGGCCAGCCCTGGGCTCTGAAGTCATCTGGGTTTTAAGGCAATGGCCCTCTCAGAGGATGCCTTGTAGGTGTGTGTACCCCCATAAGATCAGTCCCTGTCTCTGTGGCAGGAGTTATAAATTATATTGCAAACGTATTTATCCATATGCCAATAACTGCTTGGCTCCCTGCTTCCAGAGAAGGGCAGCGGGGCTGGGGCAGGGTCTGGAGCACAAGTGTGCGGGGGGGCGGCTGAGGGAGCTGGGGGGGCTCCGCCTGGAGAAGAGGAGGCTGAGGGGAGCCCTCATCGCTCTCTGCAGCTGCCTGAGAGGGGGCTGTGGGGAGGGGGGTCGGTCTCTTCTCCCAGTAACCAGCGACGGGAGGGGGGGAAACGGCCTCAAGCTGCGCCGGGGGAGGGGTAGGTGGGATATTGGGGAAAATTCCTTCACTGAAAGGGTTGTCAAGTGCTGGGACAGGCTGCCCAGGGAAGTGGTTGAGTCACCATCCCTGGGGGCGTTTAAAAGTGTGGCCGTGGTGCTCAGGGACTTGGTGGAGTGGTGGACTTGGCAGTGTTGGCTTAACCGTCGGGCTCCATGGTCTTAAGGGTCTTTTCCAGCCTAAACGATTCTGTGATTCCAAGTGATGTTTGAGGGAGAGACTTCCATCAAGAGGCACCCTTCCTTTTGAATGCTCAGTTCACTTTTCTATTGGTGCTGATTAAACTCCTTCTTCTGAAAAAATGTAAAACTTTTTTAGGGGAAAAAGGTCCCTTTTTCACTGAGGATTTGAGGAACTGTCTCACTTGAATGAGAATGTGAAATAGTTCATTGAAACTTTTTAAAGAAAACTAATGAACAGAATTTTCCAACTTGCTCTACTTTGATTTTTTTTTTCTCCTCCTTTTTAAATGGATCCTACTTGTAAATTTAGTTACCACCTCTGTATCTTTGCAATTCATTGCTTCCTCTCCTGATGGTGAGATGACTCAACATGTGAAGCTTCATCATTTTCACGGCCTCCGAAGTCATGCAAGCGCAGGGTGACCTCCCCCAGGTGCTGGAGCTGTAGGATGAGAAGATGGCTGTCCACGTACCGGCTCCCCAGAGCCAGTTTCGCTTGGCACTAGCATGGCGAGGCAAAGCCCTGCACTACTATTGCAGCATATTTACCTTCGGTAACCGGTGGGAGGCCGGGACGCCTGCCGGTAGCCTTCTACCTAATGGGATTTTTCTAGGTCAGTGCAAAGTCCCATTTCTACCAGGGAATGGTGCCATAGCCTGGGTGCCGGGCTGGGGGGTCCGGCCAGGTCTCTTGAATGTCTCGTCTCCAAGAAATGACAAACCTGCGAGGTGTGTTTTATGAAATACTGGACACGTAGAAGGGAATTGGAGAGGAGGAGAGTCCCAGATGGGTGCTGAGGGCTGTCCGACCAGTGCAGGGCTTTGGTTTAACTGTGTTGGGGGCAAAATGCAAAGCCACATCCTTGCAGTTGCTTGGGCTAGAGGAGTTTAGAGCTGTTGGCCCCTACCCTGCTCGTAGGGGCAGGTGGCTTCACGTGGGGTTACTGCTTCCCGTTCCGCCTCGGGGGGCCTCAGCGAGCTCCCACTCCTTGCTCTCAGCAGAAAGGACAGGTCAGAGCCAAAAGCTCTCCAAGGAGGCCAGGTCTGGTTCGCTGAGCTCATCTGGTGTCAGGAAGGCTGTGGGTAGCCTCTGATCATGTTTTTTCCTGAGCTTTTCCTAACATCTTCAGACCAGATCCATCCTGCTCCCTCCCCATCTCTGGCTGCCAGATAGTTTGGTTTCCCTGCAGAGAGGACTCCAATTTTGGTTGGGGTTGTGAGCCCCGTTCCTGCCCCACCCAGTAATGAGTCAGATAACATCTGCTCCAGATGTTTGTTTGCAGCTTCTTGTCCTGGCGTTTTGGGTTTCTCTCTGTCCCGATGTGTCTTTGTTGGTTTTCTTATGGGAGAGTCACATGTCGAGTCCTCCGTTTTCCCTGTGCCCCTGTGATTTGACAAGGGCGGATCCGCTTTGCAAGGGAACGGTTCTCTGTGCTGTGTGTCTCTACTGGTTGTGGGCTCCTCTGCAGGACACGTGCAGGGCTGGAGGGCAGGTAGAGACAGGGAAAGAGAGGCTCAGGTGCCAAAGGAGCAGGAGACAGGAGCTACTGAGCAGGACCTGAGCTCCCCCTGCTCTGCTCCCTGTGTAGGAGCCTCCTCTTCCCACCCACACCTCCAAAGCTCCATCCACGCAAGAGCTCCTGCTTGTCCTGACTTTCTCCAAGGCTTCCCTTGGTCCTGTTCCCCTCCTTCCCTACTGGCAAACGTGTGATCAGTCCCAGCACTGGGGAGGAGGGGTCACTGGGGACTGTGGAGTCTCCTTTCCATCCTAGCTCCCCCCAGCCTCCTGGTGGAAGAGCAGAAGTGGTCCTTGGGCTGCTGTCCACCCACCCCTGAGAAACCTCGGTGCCAGCCAAGTACCTCCAAGAATAGCGGGGAAGCTCTTTGGTCTCAGATTCCCGTAAAATCCCATTGAGTTCGCTCTTTCCCATCCCCGCGTGTGAACCCAAAGGGTGGTGGGGAAGCGTCATCAACCAAAGGATGCCAAAGCACAGAAGAGCAGTTTATGAGCGGCTGTTTTAGGGCAGTAAAGAGGGATGGGCGGAGGCGTGAGAGGAGCTGCCGCAAGGCTTGCACGACCGGCCTGCACAGGGAAGGAGCACACCATGCCCCGGAATAGCTGTTTCCAGCACCCGCTTTGTTAGTTTGCTCTCTGTCTCTGGCCCTGGGGTGTTTGGAGGCTGGAGAAAGCTGGGAGGGAGGTCTTCAAATATTGGAAGGGCTAACTTCTTGTGATCAGCATGTGAGGAAGGTAGGTGAGGGATGTACCCCCACCCCAAAGCCCATTCTTGGTCTTCAGTAGGGTCCAATTCAGGCTTGTATCCTTCAAGGAGCCCGTGGAGCCCAGACCTGTGGGATGCTTGCGGCAGCTGGAGGCTGCGGGTCAGCGTCGGGTCCATGTGGGCCAAACCAGAGCTGTGATCAGTTTGGGCTCGGTCTGCTTCGGGGTGTTTCTCAGTGAGCATCGGGATCTCTTGCAAACTCTTTCTCCCAGAGCACAGGTTGGGAGCTTGCGCTGGGTGGGATCTGCTGTCTCACTTGGGGTGATGTTGCAGAAGAATCCCCTGAGGGCATGAGCAGGGGAGGCTGAACGGTCCAGGGGGACTGCAGCAGGAGGGATGCTGGACGGTCCCCTTGCAGGGGGACTGCAGCAGGAGGGATGCTGGACGGTCCCCTTGCAGGGGGACTGCAGCAGGAGGGATGCTGGATGGTCCCCTTGCAGGGGGACTGCAGCAGGAGGGATGTTGGACGGGTGGGGAGAGCTCACACGCCTCCGTGGTGTGCGAGTGCCGGGCGAGGGGAAGCAGTGCGGGGTCTCTCGCTGGGTCTCTCTCCTTCTGCGCCTTCCTGCAGCACCCCAAAGGGCTTCAGCATGAGCAGGACCAAACCCACCGTGGTGAGCTGGCCTGGGCACCGGGCGAGGAGGTTTCTCACATCCTTCATCCCAACGGCAGCATCGGCCGAGAGGCGTGCGGTCGCCCTGGAGCTGGCGCGGCCGGTCCCGGCTTGCCTGTGCTGCCGCTCTGCCCCAGCGGAGCCCCTTTCCCTTTCCCCCTTCCCCTCCCTTTCCCCCCACCCTGTCCCAGTGGTTCCCTCAGCTGCCGCAGCCTCCTGCCTCCCCAGGTGTCCTCAGCACAAAGTTCTCCTTAGAAGATGCATCACCCTCAGCTTCAAAGGAGAGTCTCGTACCAAGAACCGAAGCCTCTAATTCTCTGTTTAATTGGTACAAAGGCATTCTGTACAGTGTATAAAGAGATCCCTCCCCTGGCTGTCTTTATTTGGGTTCCTTTCTATAAGGTATAATATATGTTTATAACCTGATGGCCATTTTTTGACAATACTCTTGTATCTTTTAAGGGAAAAAAAATTAAAAAAAACCAAAGTATTTATTTGAAAAGTTTATTTTAAAGATAAGAAAAAAAATAACCTATTTATTTTAATGCACCCTCTTCTGTTCGGTTTTCTTCTCTTGCAAAGCTAATAACTGTTACTGAACCACTGCTGAGATGAAAGAAGTAATTCTATGGGTGGCTTCACAAGCCCACTTAGAGCAACTATTCAATAAAAATATATATTAATTTTGAACGTGGTCTCATTTTGTCTCGTGATAGCCGGGGCACGACTCGGACTCCAGCTTCGGCAGGGCTCTTACTGGCTGCGGGGTGCGGGGTGGCTGGGCTTGCACTGGCATGGACTGAGCGTTGGGGGGGATCGTTTTTAAGTCCATGAGATCTCCACTGGTAGCCCTCACCTGATGCTTAAAGAAAACCCCCCAAAATCTCAGTGCGTGCTTCCCTGCTGCGGCTGTCCCAGGTCCTCGAGGAAGGGGACGCTCCCACAGCAAAGGGCAGGAGCAAATAGGGAGGGACACAGGTAAGAAATCCCTGAGATATGGGGGATTTCAGTCACTCCACAGAGGTTCCAACACATTCCCAAAGCCTCTTCGACCGCCAGAAGAGATGGGGCGATGCCACAGGGCAATGGGCACGTTCTGCAGGAGGAGCTGCAGCTTGGACGGGGCTGTCTCTTCCCACCAGCTGCAGAAGGCACCTCGGTGCCGTGTTTAGCCCCAGAAGGATGAATCTGGGCCACAGCACCAGCAACTGCTGGATCAGGCTGGTGCCTCTGATCTCTCCGTGCGTATCACCAGCCAGTGTTTCACACACTTCTGCACTGCCCAGTAACTTCTTGGCTCAAGGGTGTCTTCTGTTCACCTAAAGCTCTCTTCTCACAAAGACAGTGAATCTTTATTCAAGCACTTCCAGAGCATGAAGCCCTTTCACGTAGAATTGGTGGCTAATGAATCCCATGGTTAGTGGCACCTCCCTTATCCCCATTTGAATTTGTTGGCTTCAGCTTCTCGCCCTTGACTCTGGCTGAACCTGGTTCCTCTAGCTGCAAGAGTCCTTTCATAGGGTGGTTTTGCTAGGCTAGACCCGTGCTCAAGAGCCCTCTAAACCTTTGTGCTCAGTGGAAACATGCGTTCTCTGCGTCTCTCGCCATAAAGCCTTTTCCTCAGGCTGTTTTACAGGTTTCGGAGTCCCGTTCGTACTGTCGCTGGTATCAGAGCATGCTCTCCAAAATGTGTTCCAGTGCCTCGGCCACAGCGTTCAGGATCTGCCTCAGGGCTGTGGGGTGCAGATGTGAGTCCAGTCCCTGCTGTGACTCACTCTTCCCCTGCTTTTAAAACAAGAGATGACTTTAGGCCGTTTATCACCCGCTGGCTTCTTTCAGTGCCAAAGTCCCTCTTTCTTGGACACAGCCAACCAGTTTCGTTCCTAGATGCACAGCCTTCTGTTAACTCCATTAGAGCCCTTTTGGTTTGTACAGTACTGCCTTCCCAAGCCTTCCCTGTCCTCAACAGTTCATGCCACCAAATCTTACTGGCATCTATGGATCTTTATCAGCTCTGGTCCTGTAGAGGAAGGCTGAAGGAGGGCTCAGGAGCTGCACCGTAACACGAGATTAGCAGAGAAGCACAGGTGAGTGGCCTACGGACCACGATGATCTGAAAAAGATGGCAATTGCTTGCTTAGACATTTTCCTTCTCCTGTGTAAAGAAAGTCATTATGGTCCCAGGAATCTCAAAAAGTGGCGGTAATCGGGCTTTCTCCTAAGACCAGGTTGATTCTTTAAACTGCACAATCTTTTCTGTTCTGCATCGTCTAAAGACCAGGTAGAGGCTCCAGAGGCTCGAGCGTGCCATGGCACATGCCGCAGGGCCCCAGGTGACCGGTGGTAGCGCCAGGTGACAGTCACGCTGCTGTACCGCCTGGGTGGGTGAGTCACTCTTGCTGCTTTAGTCTAGAATAATAAGCCACTTCTTCTTGGCCGACACAGCCAGGTGTTGTTCAGAGCTGAAATGGCCTGTACCGTGCTGCCCCAGGACCAGCATGGCCAGAGCAAGGCCAGCCCCACGAAAACCTCCCTTAGAGGCAGAGAAGGTTTTCCAGAGGTGGATTTCCACCCCTTTGGTGCTGAAATGTAACCTTGCCTTCAGAGTGAGCAAAGTTAAGCCAAGCTCGAGTCCCTCTGAGGATGTCCAGGTGTGATCCAACCCACAAGAAGCCCGCATCCCTCACCAGCCTGGGAAGGGTGCCCGGCGTGCTCCAGGAGAGCAAGGGTAGGTGTTTGCAGTCAAGAGGTTGGCTGTCTAGACAGTGGAAAGAAACAAGCCCTCTTAAGGACTCATTCATCTCTTCCCAAGATGGCTAAATAGGTCAGATGACTCATGCCCTGAAAGTGCCTATTTCTCTTCACTGACTACAAAGAGGGAAGGAGCTCTCGACAGCCCTCCGCGCCGAAGACATCTGAAGGTAACGGATCTGAACCTGGCTGCTGTGGCAGTTCTAGCAGGTCAGCAGGGGAATTCAGCCTACCCTGAGGATCCAAAGCGCTGCTTCGTCAGTGACTTCATCAGTGACGGTGATGAGGAGACGAAGGAATAATTAAATGCCAGCTGGTTTTTAACTCACGCTGAAGGTGATATGCCCGTAGGAACCTGGGCATGCAGAGCTGGATAGGACCAGGTAGAGGGTGAAACCCAGTTCCCTGCTGTCACCACAGGTTGTAGGGACCACGGAGCAGGAGTTTAGGCTGGAGGGATTTGCAGAACGGCTTCCCCACAACCAAAAGCACTTCCTCACTTGGCCGTAGTCATCCTCCATGTAGGGCTGAGGGCAGCGTATTGCTCTGCAGACCTCTGACCACTGCTCTGGCCTGAAGAAGCTAACGCTGCTCTGCTGGTTGGGATTCACCCGGACCAGTGAGGGGGCGAGCGTGAGGGCAGCCAGAAGCCTTTGAAACAGCCCAGACAAGAACCGACACATGCAGAAGGTTTGCCCATGCCGTGACCGCAGCCCTGGGGAGGCGGGGGGGGGCCTTGCTCCCTACAGGCAAGAGGGTCTCAGTGACCCCAGGGATGACAACGTGCCACAGCCCGTTTGCAAAACGCACGGTTTGCTTATAAGCTCCCAGAAACGCCTGCAGTTTATGGTGCTGTCCTGATATTACAGGCCCCATGCTTTGGCCCTGCAAAACATCACGAGATTGGCTTAAAAATCAAGATACAGCTCACAGCAGATTCTTGTTTTTCGCTGCTGCTTTTGGAGGCTGACTGAGTCATGCTCACAAGCCTCTTTTGCCAGACACCAGGGCTAGCAGCTTCGCTGAAATAATTCAATGAGCACAGAGATTCTCCTGTGAGCCCAGGAGCAGGCGGTTCAGCCGGTGCCCCAGGCGCCGCAGCCTGGGGGTCGGGAGTCACACCGGACACCCCAGACACGTGTCAGAGAGTACGGAAAACCGCAGTGCGCAGAAAGGCTCTTAAACTGGGGATGATGCACGAAAAGCAGGAGGGATGGGAGGTCCACCTTCCAATTTCAGGCCGGTCATTGGCACGCTCTTTCCTCTGGACACCTCACCCCTTCCCCAGACCTTGTCCCTGGCAGCTACGGAGTGCCGATGCACCACGCTGAGGGCTGCTGGTCTTCCTGGGGTTGGCGCCGTACCCCTACGGGCACGACCAGCAAGGTCCCAGCCCTTGGCTCTGAAGCCAACCGCATTTTAAAGTTCTCCGCTGGTGTCTGAAGAAGCAACGCTCTCCCCAGGCTGGAGAGGTCCTCACCCGGGCGCTCCCATGGCATCCCCCCTCTCCATGTTTCTGGCATGTGGGAAGTGGCTGCGGTTGAGGATATTTCTTCCAGGCACGATCAGAGCAAAATTGTTTTCCTGAAATGAAACTGAGACTCCAAATTCCCCTGGGTAGCCTCTAAAGGATTTATTTCCTGTATCCATTTCCCCTGTGCCTTACTGTTATTCATAAGGACATTTGCATGAAACAGTAGGATCTCAGTCTTTTGATGTGCAATTATCATCTGCAGAAATGACTAATCAATTAAGGACAGTCACTACCAGGCTTTCTATTTATTTCTTTCTCATTGAAACCAGAACAAATGTGCCCTTTTTCCACAGGAAAACGCTGTTTTTTTCCAGCCGTCGCTGCCGAAAACTTCCCGACGGATCTGAGAATTGCATCATGCCCTCCTCGGTCCCTGCTGTTGTCACCATCAGCACTGAGCTGGCCGTGCTGCTGACAGCCGGCAGGCAGACGAGCAAGCCCACGCCAGCGGGAGCGAGGACATGCCAGGAGCGGCTCGGGTCGCGCTTGGAGAGCCGCTCGGGCAGGTAAAAAAGGCGCCCAGAAGTGCAAGCAAGCATGAAGATGCTTCATCCTAAAGGTGGTCCACCGTGAGAGGGTTGAGCTAGAGGAGAGCCTAGGCTTAAACTGCAGGTCTGCACTTCCCCGAGGCATAGGGGAATTTGGGTTTGGAGAGTTCAGCCTGCCTTTAATCACAAGGCACCGCGTGGGATTTTGCCGGCAAGAGGCAGGAGGGCTGGATTGTGTCTCCCAGACACATCTGGTGACACTGGTGTCTCCTCCTGTCGGGGGTGTCCCCACTTCTCTGCACGGTGCCGTCCGTCTCAGCAGTCGTCCCTGCTCTGTTGCGGGGAGCCGGGCTCGGGGTGGGCACGGGCGGGCAGCCAGCAGCCAGCTCCGGCTGGGCTGCGGAGGGCGCAGGGGCTGGGCGGTGGGGAGGAGCTGCTGGAGGGGCACAGCATGGCGTTGGTATTGGTGGGAGGGAGAAAAAGGATAAGAGCAGAGTCTGCAGAGGGAGTGAGACGAGCCCTGGGAGTGCCAGCACAAACCACCTTTTACCCTGGTGCTTGTCAGGGCAGCGCCTGGCTCCTGGGCTCTGATGACTTTCGGGTGTTGCTGGCCCAGACCTATGGGCGCACCCCCAAGGGGACGATGCTGCCCCAGAGGAAAGGGTGGCCGCAGGTTGTGGCCAGGAGCGGCAGGTTCTGCGCTAGGGGACCGAGGCATCTCCCTGCGCGTAGGTGTGCTCAGAGCACGGGGAAACTGGAATGGGGGTCCGGGAGGTCCTGGATTCCCACCTTCATCCCGACTGCTCCATCCGAGAGAGTTCCCCACGAAAGGGGAGGAATGCCCCTCCTGGCCCAGGTCACTGTATGCACACGTAGACCCCTGAACTGGCCCGCTGTTCAGCAGCTGAGGGGGCAAAGGAGCTGCGGGGCAATGAGCCAAGGGAGAGAGGAGGTCCAGAGGACTTGCACTTGCCGCCTAGTAGAGGATGACAGCCAGACGCGCTTGGGAAGGAGGTTTGCAGGAAACCTTTGCAGCTGAGCGTGCTGGGCGCTGCCACTACCCATGCTTATCGCCGCCATGAGCATCCTGAGGAGCAGAAACCCCAAAGGCTGGCTTTCTCACCTTTTCTCCTCTGCCTGCTCACGCCGTTGCTGCTCCCAGAATCTCTGTGTGACCCTGGCAAGGGCCACAAAGGTTGGGGGTGGCCCGGGAGACAAGAGCAAGACGAAGCCGAGAGAGAGAAGCAGAGCTGTTTTGTAACAGCCTGCCCCTGGGGAGAGATCACACCACACCGGAGAACTGCCTCCGGAGAGGGGTGGCAGGCACGGAGGTGACCAAATGAATTGACACCAGGCAATTCTCACTGGAGCTAAAGAGGCAAAGTAATTGAAAATAAATGAGGGAACATGACACCTGGCTGGCAGATCAGTTATCTATAGCGTACCTTTCCTGAAATAACCGCTTCCTGAACATCATATGCTGAGGCAAAACCAAGGAGATGCACACGTAAAATAGGCCACTCCAGCAGGGACCTGAAGGCCCCTTTATTTTTAATCGAAGCTGTCAGAAGGGTTAATTAGATGGTGCACAGCAGTGCCCTCTGTCTGGGGTATCGGCTCCCCTTGCCACCGACGGCTACTGCGCACTAAGGATAAGATGCCCCATCGTTCTCGTCCTTGGGCAAACACTTGGGTGGCAGACCAATGCAAGCCGGGGCTTTCCTGGCTCTCCAGCCTCAGAGAGAACTCCAGACACCCTGGGGATGTGGTGCTCTCACCCCACGGGGTGTTGGGGAATGAGGGTAAGGGGGGAGTCATCAACTCGTCTGAGCTCAAAAGTGCCCCCACGAGTCCTCTCAGAGGGGGATATACAAGCCACCGACCCCAGGCTGGTAGCCTGCGAGGATCGTTCAAAAGTGCTTTTATTCCTGATGGGACATAGCTTTTGTCCTGCAGAGCCTGGCAATTAAACTCTTCAACCAGCAGCCAAAACCACACCAACCAAGTCACCCCCCTGGCCCTTTCCGTTCCTTCTCAAGGGTGGGGGTTGATTGCCTCTTCCCCCTGCAGGCACCTGGGAAATGGGGGGGATGCTCAGCACCCTGGGGAACCACGAGGTTTAACAGGGCTTGGCTGCCCGGGCTACACCTGGCTTGCACGGCGGTGGCCGATGGCGTGGCCACGCTCTGCCCTGCACCCCTTGGGCATCTGGTGCTTGAGCTGGGGAGCAGCTTCTTCCCGGCCGTGGCTACGGCACCGAGCATGGCCTCTGCCCAAGGGAAACGGCCTCTGCCCAAGGGAAACAGCATGTTGGTGTGTTGCCAACGGGGCAACAGCACCGTCAGCCTGGCCCTGCCACATGGTCCCTGGCAGCCTTGCTCTGCCGGCACCCAGCACCCAACACCTTGGGGACGGGACCCACAGCAGCGAACAGAGAAGAGCCTGCAGGTCCTCGGTAGCTGGCCGTTCCTGGGTGAAGAGGTTTGGCTTAGACTTGACTGCTGGGGTTTCCTCCCTGATGAAGTGACGCTGGGTTAAATCTCCCTTCGGAAACAGTACCATCAAAGCCCTGCTCTCCCAAGGAGACACCACAAGATTTTCCCTTTTCATCTGTTCTCCTCCTTGTTCTAGAAATGAAAGAAACCAGGGCAGGAAGCAGGTGCCTGTACCTTTTGCACAGGGGAGAAAAAATATAAATGACCAAGAGGCAGGTCTGTGCCTGAAAAAAAGAGTGGCTTCCAAATAGAGTGGCCCTTGGCTAGTGCGCCCTGAGAAGGCATGGTTCACGCAGCCCCTCAGCGGGGAGGGCTGAGGGATCCCCGCCGCTGTGCCGCGGCCTGGGGTGCAGGGCAGGGACGTGCACCCCAGCTGTGGGTCCGCGGCACCTTCCTAGGGACTCTTCCCCCAGGACAGAGGCTTGGCCGTGCAAGAGGTTGAGCGTTCGGGGAGAAAAATCAGGTAAGCAGCAACGTTGCTGCCAGAGCTCTTCCGTGCAGAGTGAGCGATTTTTAATGGGTCCCTCCATTACAAGGGACATTGAGACTCTGCACCCCCAAAGCACCCTGGCTGGCTGAAAGGGACAGGCATGAACAATTCCTTTCTTATACCGAGATGTGCCGCTGATCTTTCTATTTTACCTTTTCAGGCATCCCAATTTTTAGCGGTTCCCTTGCTCACTTTCATTAAATGAGGCAGAGGAGTCGACAGGCAGCCAGGAGCTCCGGTGTCCCAGCTGGACTAAATTTCATGAAAAGAAAGCAAGAAAGAAAGCAAGAAAGAAAGGCTCTCCCTCCCCCTCCAACAAATGCAGCTGAAATCTCGTAATGAAAACATGGCCAACACTCTGCTCTGCCCTCTGCCCTTTACGGTGCAGGTTGCAAGGTCACAGAGACGTGGTCCCCCGGTATTGATCAGGACTCTTTTGGGCTGGCATATGGCACCAGGTTTCAAAGGCTGAGCAGCTAAAAAAGAATTAAGTGGGGGCAAAGAGTGGAACGTACCAGATTGAACTCCTGACACACAGGGGTCAAAGATCACTGGAGATAAAGCGGGCGCTGGAATGGCCTGTGCAATGTCAAAAATAAATAAGTAAGCATTAAAAATCAAACACCCCCCCAACGCTCGGGCTAAAAGCCCACCGTGTTTCGGAGGGAAAGGAATGGGCTGGATGAGCCTGACATGCTAGAGAATAACTAACGGGGGGAGATGCCCTCGTCTGCACCTAGGGGTGAGCGCAGGAGTGCCTTACCTGGGCAGTGCGCCTGGGGACTTCACTACCTGGTGTCTTGTGGGGTTTTTCATTCCTTTTGAGTGTCCCTCAGCTCCTCAGGGACCAGCTTCAGAAGGAAAGGGAGAGAGAGGGCTAGAAAGTAAACAGAGCATCCAGCACCCCTGGCTGTGCAGGAGCATCGCTTCTTGACTGGCAAGGTGACTGGGATGAGAAGAAAGCAGCAGCTTCAGCAGCCCACGCTCCAGAGCAGGAAGAGATGGGAGGAGTGGAAGAGCCCAAAGAGGACTGGAACGTCGCGCTTATGTCAGAGGATTTTTCCTCTGCTATGAGCCACTGTGCCCAAAGAGTCAAGCCAATGGGCCGAGTGTATGGCAAGGGGCAGGTAAGGAGGTGCTGTGGAGAGAGAACCGGGTTCTGCTCCCTCCCGTCAGTGGGCCCGTCTTGCGTTAGGGGGCACCAGGCATGAAATGTGGTGCAAAACTGACCCTTGTGGTAAACAAATCAACAGCTTCAGCTATGGAGCTGATGGGATGCTGTGTCTGGGTTACACCCTCGTGAAGGACGCAATGCGCCAAAGCCACGGTGGCTTTGGCGTCCCACTGAGGGTCTCTTCCTAGGACCAGCTGGTTGCTTTCCTCCTCAGCTTACAGTGCATTGCAAATGTCAACTCCTGAGCTACCTTCGAAGCAGAAAACTCCAGCCTGGCTCTTCCTTCAGGTCCCCAAAGAGGGACAGGCTCCTGAGAGAAGGAGAGCGCGTGTGTCCTGGTCACTGTCCTTTTCCACCATAGTGCTCCCTGGTTTTCATGCCCTTGCCTCTGCTGACTCTTCGTAGTGTTTGGCAGGTCCTCAGCTCCAGACACATGCTAAAGGAGTCACCGATGGAGACTAGCTGTTTGGTCTCAGATGAATGGGAGACGGTCAGAAACCCAGCAAAGGACCGGGGAATCTATGGAGCATTTCTGTGCTGGGTGGAGGCTGGGTTAGAGTTCTTTGGTGCCTCTCTCCAAGCAGGTTTCAGAGCTTGCACAGGAGCAGGGGGACTTTGTAGGATCTGCCATCTCTTTGGGCAGCTCCACTAGCAGTACGGGCCTCGAGCGAGGGATCTCCATGTAGCTGCATGACCCATCAGCAGGAAGGATGAATCCCCTCTCCGAAGCAGTGACTCAGTAAAGGACCGAACAAAGAAAGGATGGGTGAGGTTGTAGGACTTTCTGCAGCCGTCACAGGACCTTACCAGGCACATCTCTGCTGCCTATTGTGAGTCCACATTTGTCTTCCAGACCAGTCTCACCCTTCACTGAAGCCTTCACTGGAGCCCTCCCCCCCATGCTGGGAGCTCTGGGGAGGGCCATACTCAGAGTACATTCAGGATATTATGGGAACCCAAGCTTCACGCAGTCTGGACGGGCTGGGAGCAGGCAGGGCTGGGAAGGCAGCAGGCAGCTCAAGTTTTGTCTTCCCGAGTGTGCTGTGGATGCTTTAAGTCCAAGCCACAGCAGGTTGAAGATCTTAAACCTCATTTTCAAGCTCCCTCCTCATCTCTGCACGCGATGCCAGCCTCTGTGATCTCCAGAGTCGTACTGAGGGCGAAGGGTACGTGGCCTAGGAGGAAAAAGGCATGAAAAGGAAGAAGCCCCTCAGTTAATGGACTTACCCAGGGCATCCTGTGGTTGTCTCAGTTCTTCCCAGCATCGCGATGCTCTGTGGGAAGACACGTGGCAGTACTGCATCTTTGTCCCTCTCTCCTGCCTGGGCCACGTAAGAGATTAACAAATTATGGTGCCCTCATCTCCATCCTTACTAAGGCCCCCCGAAATCTCTAGTGTTCAGTGCTGAGAGCCTGTGGCTCTTTGAACAAAGCAGTGAGCTTGTTTTCCCATGTAATTTTTGTTGCCTTCTTCTCTTCTTTTGTTCTCCTGGAGCCTTTCGGATCCAGCCAAGGTGCTCTATCTTCTTCCCCAGCTCTGCCTGCGGGGACACGCTCTGCTCTGCTATTTAATGTGTCTCCTCTGTTCGGTTCCTGATAAAACGAGCCGCTCGGTGTGGTATGCAGCAGGACCGGGTGTGCTTCCAAACACAGATTATGCACCCAGAGTCTTGTCACCATGCAGTTCCACCAAAACACTTCCACCACGGACACCAAAGCACCTGGCCGTGAACGTGCGACAGCAATTCCTCAAAATTTCTTCTCTGAGCATCTCAGGTTGCGTCCTGAGAACCAAGGCCTCCCATAACGCTGATCACCTTACAAATATTTTGATTTCCCTCGTTGTCAGGGTTAAAACCCTTCAATTTTCAAGCGGGCTGAGAGGTAGCTCAGCAGCCGAAGAGAACAGCTGAGCACTTGGAGGAACGGGAAAGCGCCTGGCTGTGAAGCCCAGTGACAAAGCTGGAAGATTTCACTTCATCTACCCTCTCCACTGACCTCTCAGAGGTACCGGACAGGATAGGCAGGATGGGATTTTGTGCCCTCATATGTTTCTGCTGCATCTGTGTAGGTGGAATACTCTAAATGCCATATTATCCCTTCCACTCTGCACTTCCCCCTGGATTTGTACTTCCCATGAATGTTAGAAAATGTGTTCTAGCACTGCTGTACGATGAGCAGTCAACGCTTAAAAATGCTGCCTTTTTTTTTTTCCCCCCATTTTTCTTGGTGAATTTAGTACCAGATGGTAGCCTTACAGCCCTGGGAATGAAGTGCTCCATAATTGACAGCATAACATGACTAGCAGCAGCGAAATCTTCCTCCCCTCTCTTCCACCGCTGAGACTCCGATGGTGCAGAGTGAATAATTTAGCATCCATCTCTCATTCAGCAAACACTGCCGGTGAGCTGTGTGAGGATGATTTTTATTAACTGGACGGCTGGATGCAATTTTCCAGCAAACCCTGTGTGCAAACAAATTGTAGCTGACTGCTGGGCAAGTGCCAGTGCTTATGACTGTCTACTGGTATGGAGAGATTAGATGCCCACATCCTGTTACACCATCTCCTCTGCCTGTGAACCGGTTCCCAAGCCCACAAGTAACTCTGCTGGTGAACAATCATGGTTTCATATCGGGGAGACTGTTTTCAGCAAGACACGTGTTCATGATGTTTTTTTGTTCCCTGGGAACACTTGAACAAAATCGCGCTGCCCGGCCTCATCTGTAAAAGCCATTGCGGATATTGCTGATTGGGCTCATGGGATCTGACCAAGAAAAACAGTTATGAGCCCTTTTGTTTTTGCTCCATTTGTCCGTTTCCGCCCCATTCCAGCATCAGGGTGACCGTGTTAGGAGGTGAGAGTGGCCTCTGGTCTCATTGGGCCCCTTCGTTGTCATCTGCCCTCTGCCCAGGAGAAGCGTGGCCATCCGGGGACCACGCCGGAGCCGCGCTAGGAGCCAAAGCCCGGGAGATGCCACCATCCGGAGACAGCCTGCTTTGGTTGCAGGTGAGTCGCTGGTTTTGGTGTAGCCTCTCGCACACCAGGCGTTGCTCGCCCCCGCTGCAGACCCCAGCCGGTGGCAGTCAGTAAGGACGAAAGGTCCTGCTAGCTGCCGCCCCCGCTGCAGACGGCTGTGGCAGCGACTTTGAAGTCTCCCAGAGCCCTGCAGTTTCGCAATGGCACACCGAGATGTCTGTCGGGGAATGTGATGGGTATGAAGCCTGCAGTGGGCAGGTAAGAAAACTCTTGCATTTGTTGGACAGGTGCCTGGAACATTAGGCTGTTATTGGAAACATGAGGCTTTTATGGTAAGTAATTGTAATGTTATTGGGCGTTTTCCTTAAATAGCCCACCACACTCCCATATGCCGGCAGCTGATGCTGAAGGGAGAGGTGTGCGCGAGAGCAGAAAAAGGAAGGTGAAGCCTTTCTGTTCAGACGCCACGGGGCAGCTGTGGCGATGAAGGTCTCTCCGGCTCTTTTCCTCAGCAGAGGGGTGCGTGTCCCTGCTGCCCTGGACCCCGTCCAGCTCGGATAGCTCTCTTCCAGCTCCCTACGAGTTCCTGTGTGCTCGCAGGTGGAGGCGGTATTCTTCTCCCCTTCCTGCCCTCGGTCGGAGCAGGGGAGCACTTGACGAGATGCAGAAGATAGCGGTCCCTTCGGCAGAGGAGGCGCGTTGTGGGCAGACAGCTTGTTTTTAGCGGGAGTGGAAAACACCCCAGCGTTAAGCCGGGTCTGGAGCGGGCCGGTGCTCATCCTCATGGCTCCACAGAGCCCGAGCTGGTGAAGCCCTCGCGGCGTTTGGAGATCACCGGCGCTTGGTCATTCCTGGCGGCTTTGTAAGTAAGTAGGGAGTTTTGCAGGGATGCAAGGCCCCTGGTCTCTCAAACTTTGAAATCCCTGCTTTACCCTGCTGCATTCCCCCGGCGATGTGGGCTACGCACCTCCTGCGGAGAAAAGCCACGCACCAGAAACGCCAGCAAGAGCCCTGATTCACTTCTCCTTTTCCGTGAAGCAACGTAATCCCAGCAGACCCCAGCACCGAGTCTTCTGCGGTGTCCCTGGACATGATGAGCACCATGGAAAGACGAAGCCGTAGTCTGAAGTCCCCTTTGGTTTCTCCCTGCAGCCTGGCCAGACCTCGCTGCCGGGCGGCCGCGTGCAGGAGACCCCGCGCTCTCTCCCCGCACCGTGGTGGTGGGTCAGAGCGTGCCCGCGGCTGGCAGCTCACCTGGTCGCCACCGGGGCTGTTGGCATCTCGGGGAAAAGTCAGCCCAGCCTCACCGCAATGGCCGTGTAAGAACCGACCCTTTTGGCTCTCAGGGACGCAGCGCTGGGTGCTAATTCCCCAAGTCGCTTCCCCAGGGGAAGCCTTTCTGCAGCCTGGATACGGACATCTGGGGGGGCCTGTGGCACTGCACGTTGTGGAGGCATCCAGGTCAGGGCAAGCGGGGCTTTGAGATAAGCAATGATGTTGTGCCAAGATGATATTCGTCCTCTCCTGAGCACCTAAGGAAGAATAAGAGCATCCCCAGAGCTAGAACCAGCTAGAACAGCTACGGCAACTAGGCCACCCTCGCTTGAAATAGCCCATGGGGCAGGATTAGCATCGTTTCCCCCAAGGAGCATCCCAAGCGCTAGGAGATCTCCCTGGCAAATCCGATGTTTTTCTTTTTTTCTCATATCCAGCCTAAAGGAGGTTCTCTTTGCTCTTCACCCCCCACCTTTTGTGACTCTCTCTTCTATCCTTCCGCCCCGACACTCCTCAGGCTCGGGGCTGGTCCTGGCGTTCCTCACAAGCAACGAGCCACTTCCACCCGCACAGCATCACCGTACAGTTGTCCCTGAAAGCTGGGGGACACCCATAGATAGCCCAGAGTTTGTAGGAGGCAGGAAAACACCTCTGAACTCCCCTGAAATCTGACGGAACCGGAGAGCTGCAAAGGGACAAACCATAAATACTTGGCTAAAAATACACCTGAGCTCTGTCTGCTGGGTGGGCTGGGTGGGGGGGCTGGAGGCAGCGTAAGCTAGCAGTGGGAGCGGGCAGGTAGCATTGGGAGTGACTGGTCCCATTGCAAGCTCAAAGGGTGACACCCTCTGCCAGCAGGAGGGAGCTGGGGAAGGTTTGATGGGAGACCACGAGATGCGAGCAGAAGGGACCCCTCCGTGCTCGATGTGGCATACAGCCCATGGTCCAGAAGGTCCAAACCTTCCCGCTGCCGCCTCACACCTTCCTCCCCATCAGCCTACCCTCCTCCTCCTCCTCCTCCCGTCGTCCTGGAAACCAGAGGCCAGGATGCCTTGGCCCGGGTGACAGCCCAGCAACAAAGGCGGCTTTCACAGTCCCGGCGGGCTGGGGTCGTCCCCAGCGCCCCTTCCTCCCCGAGCGCTGGGGGTGGCCCGAAGCCCCGGGGGATGCCCAGTGCCACCAGCCTCGGCGGGCCCCGGCTTCCCCCCGTCGCTGCCTCCTCCCTTTCACGTTTCGCAGGTCGGGGGACAGGGTTCACGGGCTCCTCTCAGCGATGGGGCGAAGGCGGATTAAGGAGGGGGCAAGGGCTCATTCTTGTCCCCGTTGCAGGGCGGAGGCCGGGTCAGCAGTCCTCACAGCTCCCTCACACACCCTGGTGGGTCCCCAAGTGTCATTCAGCGTGAAGGAAGTTGTCCATCAAAGCTGGGGGGGCACTGTGGGAATACCTGCGGGCGGTTCGCAGGCCAGGAGATAGGGGCTGTCTCGGGGAGCTGAGCGGAGGGACGGCAAAGCAGACTGCTGGCCCTGCTGCTTTTCCCTTTTCCCTCTTCTCCCACAAATAAGCTGCGCTTTCCCAGGCCCGTCAGACGCGGGGAGCACGCTGCTGCAAGCCTGGAAGCAATTTCCCTGCAGCAAGCCTCTGCATTTGCTTGGGTAAAGCGTGGGGGCTGGAAAGCCGTTTCAGGGGAAAATCTGATCTGCAGATAAATATCGGTCTGCCAGGTCTTCTTGCCTAAACCAGAAGTAAATCTACCTCAAAGTCCCAGAAATGTCAGATACGTAGCAAGGGCAGGCACCTAAGTTTGGAGGCAGACGGACCACTGAGGCAAATAGGTTTTCCCAAAAGTATGAGGCAAGAAAGAAGAAACCCTCCCCAAATCCACACAAGACCTGCGGGATGCGCGTTGCTGGGCAGGTGGGAGCAGAACGCTTTAGGAAACACGCACCAGCAGGCTTGCCCCCAGTTATCACACCTGCAAAGAGACTGACCGATGAGGGAAGGTGCGGCCCGTGCTTTTGCAAGCAGTGAGGCTGGGGCTCTGCCACGTCTCTTCTCGCTGCCGCGCTGAGTGGGGGGCATCGTCTCACCGGCACAAGGCAAATGGGGATGCAGGGGACACACTGAGATCAGACAGTCCCTTGATTTGAGGGTTTGCCTTAAAGCCTGGGAGCTGCAGCTTCAAGCCGTTCTTTTTCTTTTTATTCCTCATCTACCGTGTTTCCTGGGTGAAGAAGCTGTCCTCCAGCATCATACTGATGCCACCTGGGCGCCAGCAGAGCAGAAAGCTCTCAATCCCGTCCCATGAGCCTGCAGAGGACCTGGTATCTTGGGTCAGCAGCCCTTGCCAGGCACCCCAGCGATATCGGGGTGCTGCTGGGGCAGCGCTTTCAGGGCTGCAGGTACACAGGGAGCATGGGAAGCTCAGGACTCCCTCCAGCACTGGGGAGGGAGCATCTTCTGCCCTATGTGCCTGGGTCCAAACCCTTTCCAGCCTGCTGACGTACCCTCCTTCGGCGTACTTACGGGCATCTAACTCATGCCTGCTTGCTGAGTTGCAGCGGTGCAGCTCTCAGGCTCTCCTAATCCCCTCCTTCCCCGTGTGCCGCAGCATCACAGCTCTTTGCCAAGCAGATCTGCCTCCCTCCACAGCCCCATCCTCCCACTGCTCCCACCAGCAGTGGGATGGGGGCAAAAGCCAGCGACTGGTGTGGCCTCTGCGGGGGACATAGCCCCAGGCTGGGGTCTCATGGGAGGCTCTTGGAAGCTTCTCTCCTCCCACCACCACCTCTGCCCTCTCCTGCCCCCGGCTCGGCGCGGGGCCCCTCCGCCGTCCTTGCGTGCACGGGCGGGCAAGCGAGTGTCTTCCCCTTGGGCGGCTGTTTCTGGGAAGCTGGTGGTGTGTGACAGCGGAAGGAGCCGCGGTGGCTGCAGGCAGGGAGTGCTCCTCGTATCCACCCTCTGCCTCCTTCCTGCCTTGCTAAGCTCTGCTTTCCTGCAGCCGGGTCCAAGCTCTCCTTGGCCCTTGCCTCCTGCCTGCGGTGGCTAAAAATATCTCCCCGTGCAGGTCTGGGGAAGAGCTTCTGGGCTGGAGTTCAGCCCTGGAAGAAAAATGAAATAAAGGAGAGGCAGTCAGTGCCCCCTGGACAAGCTGACCTGCAGCGTGCCAGGGCTTGGGGCTGCTGAGCTTTTGAGGGCAGATGTTACCTTCTACCCAGGGATGGAGAGGCCCCAGGGCTTTAGAGATGCTGTGCGGGGTTGGGAGGTCATGCCCGCCGGAGCTGCCCGGGGCTCGGCCCCTTGCAGACCACAGCTGGACACAGCACAGGGGGATCGTCAGGTTGGTAGAGGGGATCCACCCCTGGACACATCCCGGAGCCATCTGTGCCCCATGGGACCTCGTGGGGCACTCCTGCCCTCCTCAGCCCCGGGTGCTGGGTCTCAGCCTTGCCTTTGGGCGCCTGTGTGATCTGCTGTTTGGGTACCTGCAGAGGGATGGGGAGCGGGAGGCGGATCCACTTGCAATCTGATGAGGTGATAAGTTTTCTTGGGGGCTTCACTCCCTGCACTAGCTCAGAGCTCATGGTGCTGCGTGGGGCCAGGTGCGCCCGGCATGGGGGTGCCACCTCTCCCTTCCCTCCATCCCTCCCTCCCACCTTGCCCCTCTCCCTCTCCGTCCCCAGGAACCTCATGCCTTCCAGGAAACGGGGTATTAAATGGTGTTAATGAGCCTCTCTGGCAGAGGTTTCAACAAAAGGCTCTTCCCCAGCCTGCTGGATGGGAACGGATGGGTTCAGGGGAGGGGAAGGCGAGGGGGCACATCTGGGGCTGATGAACCTCCTTCCTCTGCGCATCGATCAGCCGTCAGGCCAGTGGAGAGGCTCAGAGCACTCATTCCCTGGTGACAGCCCGGCTCTGGGGTGGAGAGGGATGGTGTCCTGGGCAGGCTGAGACCCGCGGGCTCTGCCAAGCTGGGTGGGGAAGAGGAGAAGTGGTCTCTGGCTGCTGGATGGTTTTATTCTCTTGCCGCTCGCTGCATTTCTATGCATGTTCATCATCGCAGCTGGCTTGTGGGGAGCGAAGGGTGCCCAGAGCATTTCTGGGGAGGGACGCAGGAAAACAAGGGGTTGTTTTAGACCAGTTTATGGGATAGCTCTGCCAGGTGGACAGCCGTTTGACCTGGACGCTACTTCCCAGGATGCAAGGTGGAGTCTGGTGTCCCCCGGGGATCCCTGGAAGATGGGAAACTGCAAAGTTTCATGATAGAGGCCCTCCAGCCCATGAGAGGTGCTGCTGCTCCCACCCACACCACCTTCCCCCATCCCTCCCCTCCCGCCAGCTGCTGGAGCCCCTCTGCTGCCACCGGGACACCCAAGCCACCAGATCACTCCATGTCCCAGGACACAGAGTGGGAGGAAGTTCCCCCATTGCTTCCTCCCCATCAAAACGACACCCTTGGCTGGGGCCAGCAGTGGATCTGAGGTTAATGGCTTTCCCTAGGAGTGAAATTTGGGCCCTGCTGGGATGATGATCCAGATCCTGTTGGGGAGCTCGATGGCAGCTGGGGTGCTGAGGCTCTAGAAAACCCCTGCTGCCTGCCCCCACCCCTCTCCAAGTTTTGCTGCAGGGATTTTTGCCTGCTGAGCTGTGGTTTGGACCTGCAACCCTGCCGGCTGCCCAACCCAGCAGGCTCTGCCCACTCTATTGTGGAAAAGAAAATGTTTGAAGGCTCTCCCTTGCAGAAGCAGCCCCTTCATTTCATCTCCCTGGGGCTTATCTCGCTGCGGAGGAGGATGCAAGCATGCACCTTTCCGCTGGCTGGCTTGCACCGGCTGCACGGTCATAGGGAAGGAGGGCGGCCGGCATCAGAGCTGCCCTGCTCGGCACGGGCTGGCCCAGCCAACGTGCCCGTCTTCAGGCAGGCTGCTGGTCCAGGTGGATGTCACAGGGCCCTGGCACATCCCATGTCCTGCCCCTCTGCCTCCTGACGCAGCCCCGATCTTTATATAGCCGATGCTTCCTGTTTGTGGGGTGTGCGGGGAGGCTTCTCGCTCCCTCGCTCGCTCTTTTCCCTCTTGGCTGAGGGCAGGAGGGAGTCAGTGTCCTGGGAAAAGTAAAACTTGAAAGCAAAGCTGCGCTCCTCATTGTCAGGAGGCTCTTTTATTTTATTTTTTTTTTAAGTGCGTTTCCTTTGGGTCGTTTCCTTTTCATTCGAATGCGGGTTAAAAATATGTTTCCGCTGACATCACCCCGCTGTCCCTTTTCGGAAGAGATCTGGTGCTGGTCTCCGTGAACACCCCAGGGCTTTGCATTCCTCCGACGGCCATGAGAAACACGCCTGGAATGAGCAGCCGGGCCAGCCTGGGGCAGCTGGTGAGGACAGGGGAAGGACCAGCCAGGGGGATGGGACCCTTGGACGTTTTGTGGGTTCTTAATGGGGCTTGTTCGTGCTGCTCTTCGCACGGGGGGGAAATTTGGCCTTGTTTGCTGCCCGACGGGTGAGGGCAGCTTGGGAAAGTTCAGCTCTTCTCCCATCCCAAGCAGGGGGTCCCATGAAGGAAGAGGATGAGAGACTGTGCGGTGCCCTGCTGCTCTTGCGACCGCTCTCTGCGGCAGAACCCCATTGCTGCTCTGGATCTAGTCAATCCTATGCAGGTGCTGTGGGACAAGCAGATCCTGTGAAGTAATACGCATTTTGTCCCCCTTCCTCTGTCCAGGCCCCATCAGTCGTCAGCACAGGTCTCGGCGGGCTGGGACTGAGGGGTTTGACCCACAAACACTGGTGGGCTCAGGTGGAGTGGGCACTGGCTCCCTCTCTTCCAGAGCCCTCAAGCCCTGTGGGGCCAGCACCGTGCTGTCTCACACGGGCCCAGCCCAGGGCCTTCTTCCCGTCCCTCCAGCCTCACAGGACCCCCCCTGCACATCCATGGTGTCTACGCTGCTCAGGAGACCGCCTGGCATCGCCTTCACCCATCTACCCTGCGGTGGTGAGACGCCAGTTACGGCTCCTTGCGGAAAGGCTGGAGCTGTTGGCGGCAGGTCGATGGCTCAGGGATGCGTGGAGGGATGAACGCAAGGGTTGCTTGAAAACCCAAGACCTTTCCTGCACCCCAGCTGCAGCTCCATGGGAGAGAAGCTCCTCTCTGCAGCCCACTGGGGATGGGGGTGAGGCTCGAGCATTTCTCCCTTGGTTGCTGCACACATGCTGAGAGGTCCCAGGGATCCCGGAGGAAGGGTTACGGCCAGCGGCCCCAGATATTTATACAGCTGTGGCTTCACGCTGTTTGCTTTGTGCTGGGTGGCCCTGAACTTCCATGAAATATTTGGTGTGTGGGGCAAAGGGGCCGCGCAGCCATGCCTCGTGCTGCTGGCTTGGACAGGGAATAAGGAAAGTTGCTGGCCCGGTCTCTGATGGCCGAAGTTGCTGAGAAATGATTTCTCCCCGAGCTCTCGCCGTTTTCCCATCCTGATGAGAGCTTTTGGGAAGTGAGAGGCCAAAGGACTATTTTGGGGCTGCTCACTCCAAAGAGGCCGTTTCGTTGTGCCAATCAACCTCAGAGTGAGTTTCAGGAGGGAAAAGCTGTCCTAAGAAAAATGCGTCTGTGGAAAAACGGGGTATTTCAGCTACTTCCAAACGTGTTTTTAACGAGGAGAGATCTCGAGGAGTGGAACAGCTCCAGTTCAAGTGAACCATCGCTTTCTAATGAAAATGGTTTGCTTGGGAGGCTCGTGGCTGGCACAAGTCACACTGAGCCTCCTCTTCACGGCCAGATCAGCGGTGCAGTGCCTCCCTGGCACGCTCTGCGATCACACTGCTCCACCTCTCCAGATGTGCCACGTTGGCTGAAAAAGGGGCATCTTGCCCCATTTTCTGTCTTTCCCCAGATACCTCCTCCAAGAAACCTCCTCATCGCTCGCCTCCTTCATCGCTCCTCCACCTTTCCCACGGGCAGACGTCAGCCTCCCACATCCCTCCCCGGCTATTTTCTCCCTCTCAACCTTTCCCGGGCCGGCTGCCTCCTCCCTGCCATGGTGCTTGCAAGCAGGCCATCAGACAGTCCTGCCATCCCCTGAGCTACGGGGCGGCCCTTCCTCTGCCCCCGATGCTCCTGGAGAGTTACGAGGTGCAGCCGCGTCCCAAAATACCAGGCTGTGACCTGCGCGCTTCCCAACGGGAGTTGTGCATCCCAGACGGGACCTCGGCTGCCTGCTGAAGCTTGAGGGCACTCGGGCATGAAGATCTGAGCCCGTGCTGCGCTGCCGAAGCCATGTTCATCCCCAGGGGCTTTGGAAAGACCTGAAGTCTGGGGATAGAGACACTTCTGGGAGCACCCACCTCCTGGGTGCAGAGAGCCCAGTGGTGGGACAGACCATGGCGCAGAGGTGGGACACGGGCGCAGGAAGGCAGCCGGCGCGGCCGGCCCCGATGGCCAGCGAAAGCTGGGCACGCTGTGGCGGTTGCTTGTGCAAGGGAACGTGGTGCCCCAGGGCGAATTTGAGGTTGTCCAGGTTCCGCCAGCCGGGCAGGGACCTGGGACCTGAGCAAAGAGAAACCCACTGATCCAGGCTGCAAAAAGCCCCAAAGACGGGGCCGAGGACAGCCCGGTGGTGCCCAGCCAGGAATGACAAACAGGGCAATTGCTCCATCTTGTGACCCAACCTGCAAGTGCAGCAGAACTGTCGGGAAGGATAGCGGGAATTAACGTCGGGGCTGCTGCTCGCCCGGCCTCCCACCAGGTCCCTCAGAGCTCCATCTCCCATCGCTCGGGCGACGAGCGGCTGAGGGGGCATCAGCCAGTGGCAAACTGCATTTCTGTTGGGTCAGCGTTAGCCAGATCCAGTTCCTGATCTGCCTTGCCGTACCGTAGAAACCACCGAGAAATCCGCGTGGGACGGGACCCCTGCAAGCCTGAGGGCCACCCTCTTGCTTTCCCTTACTCGACTGGAGTTTTCCTCATAGCACTCTTTGGCCACCGACCTTTTGCAGGGCGCCGCTGGGAGTCTGGCCCCATCCTATCTGCGATGCCCCATCGGGCAGCTGAAGGCAGCAGTTAGATTCCCTCCCTGGACTTCTTTTCTCCGGGGTACAAAACCCTGCTTCCTCAGCCTCTCCTTGTACACCATCTGCCTCGTCCCCCCGGCTTTCCTGATGGCCCTGCAAACCCCAGTAGCCTCAGCAGGAGGGAGGCAGGGATAGATGAACAACTGGGGCATTTGGGGAGCAGTTTGGGCTTGCGCTGAGACAAGGGAGCATGTGCCTGGCGCACGCGTGATGACTGATTTCTGGCAAGGGATGAGGTGGGCTCTTTCAGGGGTGCAGAAACCTTTCATGGATAGAGAAACGCGTATCCCCCCTGAGGGTGTTCCTCCCGAAGGGAGGCTTTGCAGGTTCAGCAGGGCTGGCTTTGGTTGTGGCTGAGCTCCAGGGGAGGCCAGGAGGCAGCATCCCAGACGCTGCGAAGCTTTTGGCAGCCTCTCCGCTTTTCCACGCGTGCCGCCTGCACGGCGTGAGCGGGGAAGGGGCTGGTGCACCCACCCGTTCCTGGGCGGCGCGGGGCGGTGAGTGGGGCACAGCGGTGGGCAGGCGGCAGAGGCAGCTCAGCCTGCAGGAGCAGCGGAGGCGCTGGCGGGGACACGGGCTGGGGTCTGGTGGCACGGTTAGCCCCGCCAGGGATGCCTGGCTGGGCGGGCAAGCCTGTCATGGCGTACAGCGCTGTTTGTGGTAGGGGTGCATGGGAGTGTGCAATGAGCATCCAGAGCAAAGGCTTGAAGCTGATTTCTATACTGCCTGAGAACTGACTCCCATCTGAACAAGCTCTTGGGTGCAGGCGTGAGGGCCGGGGCCGTCTCTGGACACATCTTCCCCGTGCCCTGGACCGTTAGATGTAGCTGGGGTTTGGCAGCGTTGGAGATGAACCGTGTGCTGCTCTGCAGGAGATCACACCTCTCTGGCGGCTGTGTTTCAGGTTCCTCTGATTTCATGGCAGAGGTTTCGGCAGCACGTGTGATGTTTGGGCTGGTCATGGTGTTTTGTGTTCAACGACCTCAGCTTTCACCTCACTAGGGCCCACCAAGTGTATGAGAGCGGAAAAGCCAGTGGCTTGCTAGTAAGGGTGGCGTTTGCACTGAGGAGGAGCGATCCTCAAACCAGTGCTGCCAGTCTGATCAAATCCAGCCTTGTCTCGGCTGACTCAAACTGGACTCATGCCATCAGATTGCACCAGGATCCCTGCGGGCTTGTGACCCACCAGCTAGCGCGCTTCTGGCCCACGTCCCCTGCCTGCCCGGTCCTGCGTGCCACACAGGCGGCGAGAACCAGTGGCTCTGTCTGTACCAGATTATCTGGGGTGATTTTCTCAATTGCTGTCCCACCAGGGTGCAGAAGCCGCGGTGGTGCGGCTGGGAGCGCAGTAAATACCACGCTGGCAAGGACCCTTGCTCCCACACCCCAGAAAACCACCTGCAGCCTCATGGCTTTCTGTCCTTCCTCTCCCCAGAGGCTGAGCAGCCTTCCCTTGTCTCGGAAGGGTGCAATACAGCCGGGGCTGCTCGAAATCCATCTCCGCAGGGATGCTGCCCATGCGTGCCTGAGCACAAAGCACCTCTGCGAGGAGAGGCCGAGGTGCTGGGACACAGCAGCCCCAGCAAGCCGGGGATGCCCCGGCAGGCGCAGCAGCATCTCCCTTTCAGAATTCACTGCCTCCTTCCTCCTGCCAGTGAGAAATGACGCCGTGGAAGAGGCAATTATTGGGCACCGACTGCATCTGTCCGTCTCCGGCTTGGGCCTGGGAATGATCTCGACCGACAATGAGCCTCCTCGGCTTTGCTTTAGGGCTGCGCCTTAATGGGAAAGCAGAAAAAAAGAAAGGCTGAAGGAAGCCCGAGAGCTCTGCGGGAGAACCAGCAGCAATCTGTTGTGCTATAGATCACGCCGGTCCCCCTCCGAACATAAAAACAAAAATTAAAACCATTTACGAGAAAAGTCACTTCCTGGTAATTTATAGCCCTTGGCTCCGGAGCAGCCGGGCGGAGGAGTTCAGGGCTGCGGCACGGGGGGATGCTGCTCTCTCCACCTTTCCTCCTTCCCGTAGTATTTTAATTTGGGAGAGGCGCTGCCATTCAGATCAGCCCCCAAATGCCCATCGCTCACGCTGTTCGGAGGAAACCTTCCTGCTGAAAGGGTTTGCGAGAGTAATTTAGGAGTCATTTAAATCTGCGTGGTTGCAGCTTGCTGCGAGGGCTCTGCTTGCTTCGACAGCGGGGAAAGGCTCGACTTAACTCTGCTCCTGCTTCCCCTGAAGGGTGTGTGAGTCTCCTCTCGGCTGCCGGGGTGCTCCTTTGGTGGCTCAGGCCAGATGATGCACCGAGAGCAAGAGGCTGCTGCTGATTTACTGGGGGGTCTGCGATCTGAGAGCGGGGCCACCTCTAACAGAAAAAGCAGATATTAAGGAAAACAGCTTTACTCTGCCCCTCTCTCTGAGTCCAGGGCTGTTGTGCTGCCGCCCAGGGGGTCTTTGGAAAGCCTGACTCTGCTTTTTGATGTTGTTTGCATAACTTGCCCAGTGCGAGGGCGGGGAAGAGGCACTGAAGGTAACCGGGACCTTTTGCTGAGGCACAGGGTAGCATTTCTCCTAGTTTCATGCATAAAGCACCAGTGTGGGGCTTGGGGCATCTGGCCTACGCCCTGCGCCCGTCCCACATTTCCTGCGTGCGGTTACCTGTGCCCGAGCCCTGTGACATGCGCGAGGAGTCGCACTGCCTTTGGTGGGGCCGCTCTGCGCCTGCGATAACCCTTCCCCCTCCTCCCAGCCAGTTCTGGGGGCTGGGGGCACCGGTGGCTCCGGAGTTAGTCCAGAGAGGAGCAAACCAGAAAGTTCGAAAGCAGCCCTGGGCGCTTCAGACGTGTCCATGCATTAGGGTTTTCTTTTTTTGTTTTAAAGGAAAGTACAAGTAATGCGTTTTCTCCTCGGAAGTGTGGCTGCCTGCTGGCCTGAGCGCCGAAGCCATCACCCCCAGCAGCGACAGGCGTCTCGTGGGACAGCGTGGTGGAGAGGCAGCAAAGCAGAAAACCCAGAGGTGTCACGGTGCAGAGGAAGGTGGCATGCCTCATGCATCACAGTCCGGGATGTCACCGGTCTCATTGAGATAAATGGCGAGGTGGCCCCAGGAGAACTTGGAAGTCACTTCCACTTAGCAGCTTGCAGGAGCTGGCCTGAGACGGGTCAGCAGGAGACGAATCTCTCCATGGTGGCTGCGGCTCAGCTCCTCCTGGACGGGCGAACCCACCCCGAAACCTGGCTGGGCAGGCAGGGAAGGGACTCAGGGTGTCCTCGTAGGCAGACATGTGAGCCCAAGCAGCCCTGAGGTGCTGTGCCGGAGGGGCAGAGCGTGTGCTTGGGGATGGTGCCGTGGGTCACGAGAGTGAGGATGGAGACCTGGCATGACCAGGAGATCACACACGCGTGAGCTGTGACACGTGGTGACATAGCAGGGCATCCCTGGAGGCGTTCGCTGAGGGCTCGGCACGCAGAGGATGGCCTGGCTCTGCTCAGCTCCAGGAAGACCCTCTTGATGTGCCCTCTGGACACTTCATGGAGCTCTCAGGCCTCCAGAAGTGTCTAAAGTTTTAACGCATCAGCATAAAAATCAAGGCAGGCCAGGGAAAGAGGACAGGCAGGGTGAGAGGGCCAGGCGCGCAGTGCTGCGGAAGGACGATACGGCAATTGTGTCTCAGCAAAATGGGTATGCAGGGAGGGAAAGGACGTGTCAAGGCATAAAGGGAACGCGACGAAGAAGAATGGGGCTTTTAATTTAAAATGAAATGCCCAGGGAAACCTCTTGATGGAGAGTTGTGTCGGGCCATGGAAGATTACCCAGGGAAGCGCTGGAGATCCCATGGGGGACACTCGAAAGCAGATTAGAGAAGAACGCTCCGGTGCCGCTGAGGCATCCAGCACGGCCAGCAGCAGGGGTGAGGGAGGGAGCTTGGCCCCCTCCAGCCTCAGACACCACTGGCTGCCTCCAGCTGGAAGTGGGGCTTCTCTTTGAGCAGTTTTATCACTGGTTTACGTGGTGAAACACCAGCCTCTCTCATCTTTGGACCAAGCTCAGACATTCTTCACTTCACAGAGAGACTCATGAACTGAAGAGCTGCCCGCCACCGTGGAGGTGGTTTCTTGAACACGAAGGAGAGAAAGGCCAGGCTGGTGGAGGGTCCCCAGGGAAAGGGAGATGCCACTTCCCCAACCCCAGGGGAACGGATCCATCCAGATCCTGCCAACGTGTGGACCCCGGCTGCGTTTAAGGCCTGCATTTCTATGTGCCTCCTTTGATTTGACTAATTGGCCAGCGAGCTGCAGGGAGACCCAAGTGCCGTGTTAAAAGGATGAGATGAAATAAGAGCGCAGAATAAATCATGAGCCAATTTCCAGCATTTTCTTGGCTGAAATGGAATGGCTAATCATTTTGATGGCAGAATTAACATAATTACTCTACCCACTGGCCCAGGCCAGGCTGAGCAGTGAGAAAAACAGGCTGCTGTTTCAAAGGGAGATGTTTGTGGAAGTGATTGAGCGAGTCGTGGGACTCAGATCTGGGAAGAGACTGGCTTGGTCGCGGGGAGCCACGACTGCTGTGCTGGACCCGAGCTCTGCGCAGCTGCTGCTTCTTAGACAGAGCCACACGAGCAGGATTTCCCATTCAGGATTTCCACCTTTCATGCACAAGATTCAGCTGAAATGGCTGAAACAAGAAGGAATTTGAAAAACAGAAGAAAACCAGAAGGAAGCTGACAATGGTGGGCCGCACTGGCTAGTGCAGCAGGACCTCAGACCTCTGCTTACACCCTGAACAGCCAAAGAAATCGAACCCAGAAAACTTTCTTGAAGGACCCAATCTTACAGGCTGCTTTGCACCTACGTCTCCTGCTTTCGGTAATGTTTAACTTGATGTTACTGCGAGCAGGTGCTATCTTTGTTCTCCTCTCTTTTCTGATGTCACACTCCTATTTTTCTGTACTTTATGCAAAACCCTCACGGACTCCCTGAAGGCAATATAGCAGTTACCATGATTTTTGGCAAATACGGTGTTTGTAGGACTTTGGCTTACCTGAATTGGGAAGGTTTGTGTTGCGTGAGGCTTCTGTTTTTAATTAGGCTCCATCTTGAGATCAGCGGCTAAAAATTAACAGCGATAAATCTCACACTCTTTCTCACCCAGGTATTTTGAGTTGGATGCTTTATAATGGGGTCTTAATCTGCATCTTGTGTCTTTCCAGACCCCCCATTTGAGCATCTGTCTCCTGCAAGCAGCCGGACTGGGTAAGAGCTTTAGGGAGCTGTAAAGTCCTTTAGCTCAGGCAGGAGAAGACCGCGTGAACAGATGCAGGGACTCCTGGTTTCACCTCCCTTCCCAACAAGAGATGTCAGGACATTTCCATGATGGTTTCAGTCCTTTCTACTGCTTGTTTCCTTGCTGCAGTAAGACTATTTAAGGTGATGAAGCTGTACTGAGCTTGGCTTCTTGACTCTGTTGCCTTGGTGCCAAACTATGGTCTTAGGGCTGAAAATATCCCTACCCATTGAGGAGCATCTGGGGGCTCTAGGACAGCCCCTGAGATGCTAGGAATTGGTCCAGCCAAGCCATGAGTTCCTGCGCAGCCCTGGGTTTCTCTGATCCTACTGTAACGTTTGAAAGAAATCCTCATACTGCTTGGAGGAAAAATTCTGATCAGCAAAGCAGAAACCTTTTAATGACAATCTGAGTTAATGTAGTAACAGAGCCTCCAGCCACCCGAGTTTCCTATGAGGTTATCGATTGTAGAACAACACTTGTATATTGTGTTAACATCGTTCATAAGGAGGACAATCCTTGTTTACTTGTTTTGTTAACATTGGAAGACTCCAGGGCCTTCCCACACACATTCATTTGCATGTTTCTTCCAATGAAAAGTAATAAAATATTAATATCATTAAAAGAAGGGGGGAAAGAAAGAGGCCTTGGACTGCTCCTCTGATTGAATGAGTGGGTGAGCTGCATGTTCTCCAGCGGAAGAGCAAGGGAGGATAGAGAGGAGAGGGTGCACACAAATTTTAACCCGGTCGCCTGGCCCTCGTGAGCGTGACTGCAGCAAAGGCTTGCTCAGCATCCTGCAGCGTCTCACCCGCCGTGCCATGTGGCTGTGCTCCAGCAGACCTGGATAAAACAGGGTGACGTTTGGCAAAGGCCCCCCTTCCCTGAGCCGTGCGTCGAGACCGTGGCTGTCCGAGGTGGAAGGAAACAGCTGGAAGCGGATCTTTGGGGTCTTTTTGGTCCCTGCTGATTTCTCTCATTCTGTTCCTCACCCAGAATGAATGGGTTGGACCCATTTTACACCCTGCAGCAAGGCATCAGCTCATGCCTGCGCCCACCGTGCCACACTTACCAGCAGGAAGGTCTGCGGGGCTCCACGGGGTCGTGATCCCTCCGTGCAGGGCCCTGGCCGGCCACCCTGCCCGCTGCGATGGTCCACCTGCTTTTATTTCCTTGGCGAGGAGCAGAAACACCCTGGACTCCGGGAGCTGAAGTCATGGGCTAATCAGGATGTATAGCCAGCCACTGAGGCCATGTATATTTAATGAGCCCTGTTAAAGGATTTTTAGAAGTGCTCTCCCCATGGACGCGACGATGACTTCTTTGTTTATAGTTTTTTTTCCCCCTTTCCTGTTGCCACTAATCACTAACCCTCTGCTCCTTAATGGCACCTTTGGGGAGCTCTGGGGATGACTTATTTATTTATTTATTTACTCGCTCCAGCCTGGGGGAAAACGCCCTCCCTCCCTCCCTGCCACCGTCGCGGGCGGCCGCAGGTCTCGGGGCCCATCTGCACAGGAGCCTTCTCCAGGGCAGTGACTCCAGGTTGTGGTGGGCTGACAGGAGTAGGGTCTGCATCCATCCCCGCCCTGGCTGAGAGCTGAGAAAGGCTGAAGCGGTGAGCGGAGAGGAAGAGGAGGGGAGAGCTGGGAGGTGGCTCCTTCCTCCTGGGCACCTGGGCACCAGGTGAGCGCTGTGGATAGCTGCCTGAGAGCCCAGGTGACGGCCCCAAAACACGCGTAGGTGTTTGAAGTTTCTATTTGGTGCCTGTAAGATGGCACTGTAAACGCTAAGCACTGCCATTGCAGCAGAGTTGGCCCATCAGCCTCCTCTCTCCCTGCCTGTGCTGCCCACCAGCTGGGGTACCCAGCCACTGCCTGGCCCAGGGGAGGGGGTGCCCCTAACCCCAGTCTCCTGGGGTTTGGAGCCCTCCTGGCACCTGCCTCCTCCTCCTCGTGCCTCCCATGGCTGAAGGCAGCGAAGCCCCGTCCCATCTCACAGGCAGCAGGCTCCATCTCCCGGAAAATCCCCCCTCTCTGCACATCACGAGGGTCGGACTCTCTGCATCTCTTCCCAGGGCCTTTCCTCTTCAGGGCTTTGCCAGTGAGAGGAAGGAGCAGCCAGGTCCAGGGGGACCCCGGGGGAGGAGCGAGCAACTCGTAATGTTAATGTTAATGTTAATG
>VZTV01111015.1:0-14149 GCA_013400875.1 Anhinga rufa
CCCCAGCAGCTTGCAGAGTCTCACTTCAGGGTGTTTCTGCGGAACACGGTCTCTCCACGCCCCTCGTTGGTCTGAACAGTTAACAGGAGCAAAGAGTGGGTTTGTTCTTGTTTTTCATGGGTTATTTGTTGGTTTGAAAAGTTTGTATAAGAACGTATTCTTTCTTCATGAAAAAAGTGTTCAGTTTTCTCTCTCTGATCACTGTAGAAGCAAAGTTCTCTCTTAGTTCAGGAACGCCAGCATTGCCGACTTCAGGGAGCTGTATTCCCAAGAGGCAATTTGGCCCATCAGGATCCTGCGTACAGTTTCTTCTAGTGGTTGGTATGCTGTACAAATACAGTGGTAGTGACAGAAATGACTGCAGTTACACTCAAGGATGTGCGTTATCCCAGTTTGCTCACTGTTCTGTCTAGTCCCTTCAGGTTTGGTTTCCATTATCTTGAGGTGGTCTCTCAGAGATGGCCTTCGTTGTGTCTTCTGGGAAACCTGTAATGTTTGTCACAGGCTTGCCATACCCTTACTCTCTAAAGAAGTATATCTGTGGACTTGGGGAAACTTTGGTTTTAATCTTCCCTCCATTGGTGGTCTTCACTAGCAACTTTTAGCTAACATTTGGATAATTACTTTTGCATCAGCTAAGTGGAAACATTTCCATGGCGTCTGACAGACCATTTATCATAAACTTAGGCAAACTCTGAGTATATTTTCTAACATGGTTCTGGGGAGTTAGCCTAAGGTCTCTGACACTCACAGCTTTGTCCTATCTATATAACACTTCACAGACCAGGAACTTTGCAATAGCAGAATGAAAAATAAGGAAGACCTGGTATGAATCTGTTGTGGGTATCATCAGCGTTCTCAGTTCCTGGTTCCACCCAGTAGGCATGAGTAGCACAGAGCTGGGTAATTAGGTTATTCCTTTAAGAGGAAGACTGACAAATGGGTGTAAGCTTGACAGCAAAAGCATCACAGGCTTTTTTTCCCCTCTTTCTCCCAGCATAGCAATCAAGACTGAGAAAATGCATGCATAAAGCAGAAAGGTTTTGGTTTTTTTCTCTACTGTCTTATTGGCACTATCCAAAAATTTTTGGAGATGAATGGAAATAATTGTATGTTTTTGTAGTTACGCTATATCATCTAGGTGCACAAAGAAATCTGTCCAATATTTCTGGCTAGCTAAGAGTCTTAAAAAGAGGAGACATCCTCAAGAGGAGGAACTTATCTCATCTTTGGTTGTGAGGCAGCTGACTTCTGTCAGGGATGTTTACCTTCAAGATCATTACCATGTTCACTCTTTTCTTCATCCAGCCCTGTAGTTATTCGGTAATGGGAACTCTTTCTGTCCCTCTGTTTTATTTCATCACCTTCAGGATTGAATTTAGACTGACTTGAAAATCTGGCTATCCTTTGGGATGTCTAAACTGTAAATGAAGGTCTTAAATGATATTTGATTGCAGAGCTACCAATCCATGTAGAAATCAACAAATATTTTCATCGTTTCAGTTGCATGGAGAAAGTATGTTCTCAAGCCTCTAGTTGTGAAAACTCTTTCCCTCTAGCTGAGAACAGCCATGGGATTGTTCCTGTGCTTCTTCGCCAAAAGAACAACCCTGCCAGGAGCCATCTGGGTGAAAACTTTCACCAAAATCCATTGTCTTTTGGACAATTCTGTCTGTCTGTCTTGTAAGGGATTTAAAAGCCATTTCTCATCTGTTCAGGCACGTGAAAGGACAATTTGCCCTCAGAACCATTGATGTATTCCCTACTGCCAGAAAAGGTGGTAGGATCTTGGGTGTAGGGGGGGACTCTTCTAAAAACACACACATTACACACTGAAGCACTTATTTTGTTCTGTGTTTTGAAAGTTTTTTTCAGAAATAGAAGTAATGAAAAATTCTGAACCTCTGCTCTTACGTGAAACAGTGTGATAAATACTTAACTGGTGGTTTCAGCCATATCTAGTGCTAAATGGAAGCATCTCCTTTCCTAAGTGGATATTTTAATTCAGCCACGTGCTAGGAATGGTTCATCAAGCAATAGCCTAAAACATTTGGGGAGACATGAGACTTCAGTAAGAGAGGAGTGTTCCTTTAAAATGAACAGTAATAGCGGGATCTCACCAGAGAACGAAGGATGCAGCTTGAGGTATTGTTTCTATGTGATTGATTTTAGCAAGTGAGTATGAGAATGAAAAGGGACTTGAACTATACTGTGGTACATGTCCTGTAGAATGCTGTGCTCTGCTGTCCCAAGGACAGACTCATGTTTCTTCAGGACAGAAGTACGTGCTGAACCATGGCCAGCCTTGCTCTGGGGCTGCACTGCCAGAGATGCAATGGGAGTGGTGCGCCATGCCCTTCTCTTGTCTGCGGAGCCTGTCTCTGCAGTTGGGAGCCCTCCCTCCTTCCCGAAGAAAGCTGTTGCCAAACAGCATGAATTCAAGGGAAGATCTAGAATGTTGGATTTCATTATTTTAATTAAATATAAATTGAATATATTATTTACTCTATATTATAACATTCTTGTAAGGCTCTGCAACTTTTCAGGGCTATAGTTAGCTTTTTTTGAATCATGCTGCCTAGATTAATTTTGTGCCTTATTTCAGTGAATAGTGCTCTTAGTATGAGAAACAAAATTCAAATACCTTAAAAGTTTTTAGGCTTTCTGCCTCAGTTCGTTGTGTCTCTAAGATAATGTTCTGAGTACTGAACCAAGAACATCATTTATGCTTTTGCATCTGGCACTTCTCCTATTTTAGTCGTTTTTCTACATTAGTAAAATTGCTAGCAATGAGAATCCTGTCTCTTCTATAAGAACAGTTTTCTCAGGTCTGGTAATACCTTTCTCTTTTACTTCAGACTCACTTTTCTAGAGTCATACCAAGATGCCACTGGGACATAGAGTAGCTACAGCATTTGAATCTGTTGTCTGGGGGGTTCTTTTTGTGGATTTTTGGTGTTTTTTTCACTGTTTGTTTTTTTTTGTTTGTGTGTCGGTTTTGGGGGTTTTTTTTGAGGGTGTGTCTTTGGTTGTTTTGGTTGTTTTTTTTTAATACAAGAGTTATGTGGAACTACAGTTGTTGTCACCTAACATTAAAATGCTACAGAAGGCTGGGAAACCCTATCAGCAATTAAACTGTAGGGGTTTTCCTTCTACTAGTAAAAAGCTGTTGGCTTTTATGTGTTCTTAACAGGGGAGCAGTCTTTCTCAAAAACTTCTTTAATCAGAAATAATATATGAAAACGTTTCCTTCTCACTTAACTATATTCTCTGAAGCTTGTGGCATATATCATCAAAGTGTTATCATGATTTCATTTCCAAAAGTAAATTTTTCTTTAAGTTCTGTGGTTGGGACTGCTTACAAGTTAACACAGTATCTGGGAGAAATAGCATGTCTGGAGAACACCTACATCTGCTTGCGCAGCAGTAGCTTTCCTCTTCCCTTACGGATCACTGCTATTTTCTTAGCAATTTTATGTTGGGTGCTTAAAGTATGGGAGAGTTAGTCAGCAGTGGTGGAAACAAAACAGTATTTTAATAATGATGGTTGGTTTTTACAAAAATTCTTTTCTCCTGCTTGCTTTTTGTTACCCTTTTTATGGTAGAGCAGAAGCTAAGTGAGTCTTAAAATAGTCCATACAAATGGTGTCTTACACATATTTCAGATGAATTATGGTTCCATTTTGTAGGTGTTATATAACCTTGGTAAGTTTTTAGAGGTTGGCAAAGTGTGAAGCTGCCATTTTTCTCCAGAGATCTGCTTTTGTCATAACTGGGTGGTTACCAGCTTCAGTCTTTTCTGCCTGCTCTTAACTCTGCAAGGCCATGTAGCCAATTGAGCAAACTGAACTTGCTCCTGTGAGTGATCATAGTGAACATGTGATAAGAAGTCAGGTCTGCTAAGCCTGTGCAAATGCAGTGCAGGTAGTAAGCTTGCATGGTTGCTGTGAGAGTCCTGGCAGGCTTGCAGTAGTCTTGCTGCAATGACAGGCAAACTGCAAAGCCTCTAATTTGATTCTGGTTCCAAGACAATAAAAATCAATAGGAAAAAACGTATTCATTTTGTCATAACTGAGACAGCTTGGCTCAAAAAAATACTTAGAAGTTTTATAGCCCATTTTGAGAGCAGAATCTTGTTTTGAACTTGAAGTCCACTGAATAGGTGCTGCTCACTGCTGTGCACCTGGGGCATATTTTGGATTGTATTTTCTATCTTTTCATAGGTGCTGTGGAAAGGAGAAGACAGAGTGCTTGGCTCAGGGGTTTTTGTGAGTTAGCACAGAGCCTGCTTGCCTCAGCTCATTCCACGCGGTGTTCTGCTTGCCTCTGTGGTGCAGGCCTAGCCACTGCACCTATTGCAAGTGGTGTTGGTTTACAGAGATCTTTAAATTGCTGCTTGAAACTGAATTACCTCACACACTATGGTTGGCTCATGGTTCATTAAGAGATTGAGCAAAGAAAGGGGGCTGAGGCTGAAATTGCTTTGAAATGAATCCTGTATAAGTTCAGTGCTCAGGAATGTTGCGCGACAGGCATGGTAATGGTCTGTGCCTGCAGGTTTGCAAGCACATCTGAAAATTTTGCATGGCACACTGGCAACCAAGAATAATATTCATCTGTATATAGATATTTGCCTGCCTTAGAGCAATGCTGAGACTTCATTAATATTTGCAGAATGAGTTTAATAGAAGTACAAAACAAGATATTACTAGAAGGGAATGGGTTAGGCTGCTCTAACACATTCACACATGTTGAGGAAGTTCCTTCTGTGTTTTGACAGGAGATGAAGAATTTATAATTGTAAGGAAGGTGAAAAACGTGCCTTCACAGATACGCAGGATATCTTTGTAAGGAATTATTCTCTTAGTTAATTTTTGCTGATGCACAAACTCTGTGTGTCTATTTTGCAGTGACTTCATGCTGCAATTACTACTTCAGAACATGTGGAATAGAGTCATCTTGCTTCTACCAGCTGTAATAGGTACATTCAGTTGTTATGTGTATCAAAAAAGGGATAATCTTAAATGTTATTGGGAATGTCCCTGGAAAATGTTACACAATTGGCTGTAAAGTAAATACATGTGGGCTATACTTGGAAGAACTTTAAAAAATGTTTTGCCATGAATCTTGTAGTTCCTGTTTCTAGAAATTTCTTATATCAAATTCTTTTTTACATTTCCTGTGAGATGAGGGCCAAAGTGAACTTGTGGTGGGAAGAGCAGTTTCTCTTGAATTATTCTTCTGGCTTCTTCAGAAGCATCAGTTTTGCTTCTAAAAGACATTGATGCTTCTGAAGAAGCCAGAATAATATTCTATATCCCGTCTACCTAGACTAAGTAACTTTTTACAGAGATGTACATAATTTCTGATTAAGAAAATCTGGTGACTGCTTTCTTCAGGAGAGAGCTGTGGGCTGCTGAGTGAGGGGAGAGCCTTGTGCCTCTTGTCATCTCAGCCTTCCAAGTTCAGTGCAAAATCCCAGTTCTAGGGTGGACAACTTGCTAGCCTGTATTCACAGACTCACAAATCCTTGTAGTACTGTTTGAATGACGAAAATCTCTTAAAGAAATTTAACACTTCAGGAGCATAAAGGATATATATGAAAACTGCCATGGAGTTCACATGAATGTTGTTTTATTTTTTAATCTAACTTCCTTCTTAACCCTTCCAACATACTACAGCCCTCTTGCTCTTACATACTTTTCTTGGAATTCTCTGTTCTTTTCAATGTTATTTTATTTTTTGGGTGGAGGAAGGTTTATATTTTTTGCTTTGTCTCAGAAGATTCAGTGTATTGTGGGAGGTGAGGCAACGCTGGTCTTGGCAGAACAGCACAAAACCAAGAGAGTAATTAAATGACGCAAGCCTTTGATTATTTTTCTCTCTCAAGCTTTCTGGCACGGCCGGGCATTCCAATTGCAAAAGGAGGATCAAGAGAAGAAACTTCTAAAGATCGCGCACAGAATTAGAAGAACTGTATTGGAGACTATTTGCTGTTTTAAAGCTCTTCGCTCTCCAGTCCTGGAGTTGTTGCTTTTTCCCTGTGAGGATGATGTCTCCTTCATCACCCAAGATAGATGTAACTGAAAGGGAGCTGCCAAGGTTTTATTTTGGTTTCTCTGCTCCTGTACTAATTGGATTTTTCCCATCTTCTGCAGGAGTATTATAAAAGGATTAGAAAAGCTGGGACTTTTGGAGTGTGGGAGGTAGCTGTTGTTTTTCCCCTCTCAATTCTGGGACCTCCTTAATTTGCCATTTGTTCCCTGAAGTCACTGCCTGTTTGGAAAAGGGAGAAGCAGCATAACAGATGAACTTGGATGACCATGGATTCTTTCCCTTTGCAAACTTTGTATGTGGCTGCTTGTAAAAGAGGTTTTTGCATACGTAAGTATGAAATGAAGAATAGCATCCTGGGCTGGATTTAAAAGAAGCAAACTGCTTGTGTCCTGATAAATTCTGTTTAAACTGTAATTTAAAGAAGATTGGATGTTGTCCCAGTTTTGAATTTTGGTGAAAGGAAGGGTCTGGTCAAGTCAAATACTCTGCCAGCCTAACCGGCATATTCTACAGCTGAAACTGGAAGATGTCTTGGAAAAGAAATTACTTTTCTGTGGGTCGGGGGAATGTACAGGGTATGTTTACTCCACGAAATACAACCTCAATAGCGCCCAGTAAAGGTCTCAGCAACGAACCAGGACAGAACAGTTGCTTCCTGAATAGTGCGCTACAGGTAAGAGCACATAATAAAAAATGTTTCTGTCTTTGACCTCTGTCTATTGCAGTGTTTTCTTAGGCTCAACTGTGCAATAAATACAGCCAGGCTTGACTATATAATTGTTTGTGGGCCTAGATAGAATAAAGCTATGTTGGAAAATGCAGATTAGTTGAGTTTATAGAACAGCTTTTTTAATTTTCAGGTTTTTCTGGTAAAATCAACAGCATTCACATAGTCATCAGTTAGTGTACTTCAATCTCTTGTTTGTGTAAACTTGTAATATGTCAACCAAAGATGAAAATAATATGTAGAAATTTTCCTTTAAAGTAATAGAATATTGCATAGCTTGCCATATGTCTACTCCTTAAAACTAAACTTTTTTGTTGAACCAGTCAGGTTCAAGGGTTAATACCTATACAAGATACTTTTTATGTAGTCCAGTTTCTTTCTGTCTGCTGATTTGTAGCTTAGTTTAGATGATGGAGTCTTTATCTTTTGGTTTGGAAGGAAAACCTTTTCCTTTGTCAAAATTTAGTGGAGTGGTATGGCTGCTGTAGTGGTATTATCACCATATAGATGTTTTGAATGTCTGATGTTTGAGACTCAGTCCTTCTGGCTGCAGGTTTTAAAACCCTTTCTCCACAGCAGTTTCCTTCCCTTCATATGACTTGTCTGTGTAGCACAGACCAGTGGGTTTTGTTGGATTTTTGTGGGTTGTTTGGTTTTTTGTTGTTGTTGTCTTTACCATGAGCAAGATTAGGTTTTCAACTAACTTCAGGCTTGAAGATACCCCCATGATGCAAATAATACAAATAGAAACAGTAGTGACCCTCAGTAGGCTTAATATGCCATGAAATACAGGACTGGGAACAAAGGGAACTTAGTATAACAAAAGTGGGGTTTCCAGTGATGTACCGTATTAATTGCTTCTGTTAAGATGTAATGTGTAATCACTGGCTGCCTCCTAATATTGAGTTACTGAACCTAGGTCAGAACTAAGTAGAGCCTAACATCAGCTGCATGCCATACATTAAGGTGAAAGGCTACAACCTGGCCTTTAGTCTTCTACATAACCTGTTTTCATCTAATGCTCAAGAAAATAGGGTACCAAAAATATTTACAGTCAAAGCTGAATTTAAAAAACAACAACCACCAAACAAAAAACCAAACCAAAACAAAAAAACCCACCACAACCTAAACCCAAGATGGTGATTACTTCATAAAAATATACTTCTGGGTTTTTTATCTTAATTTTTTAAAATTCAGTGTTAGTCTGAGAGGTTCTTGAATGTCTGTTGCTCCTTACTATTAAGTATTTCTATAAACTTTCAAGATAAACTCCAAAGGTAATTACATTGAAAAAATTGGACTCGTTCCTAAATGTATTATTTTTTGTCCTTTTGTGAAGTCTGCAGTAGTCCTTCAGGAATGTTGTGTGTAATCAGATGGTTCCACGGCTTAAGTTGCCTCCCAGACCCTTAAGTATAGGGAGAGTTTGAATATAAACATAGCCATGATAATTCTGAAGTTATGGGACACTTTACAGATTAAATAATAAATGTGGGTTTTAAATTTGATTTTAGGTAACATTTGTGTGCTGTGGTTTAGTGAACAAATTATTTCAGCTGGAAACACTTCTTGAAACCAACACGACTTTTTTCAGAGTGCTAAACTTTTTCTAGCCAGTTGCTCTGGACAGATTAATCAGAAATAAGAAGTTTGGTCTCTCTGTTCATGCTAATGAAGCAGTTAGCCAGTCAGATGCTAGCCTGGGCCTTGCTGCTCTGTCTGGAATCTGGCAGGATGTGATTTAGGTCAGGGCTTCTTTCAGTGCAAGCTTCTGCCTCCTGAAAGGCTGGTGGCTCTGAGGCTTACAAGAAAGTCCAATTATTGTTAGCTGAAGGTGAAATAGCCAGGACCTACCATGTTTATATATAAAGAGCTGACTGTGAAACACCTCAGAGAATTGGTACTGTTGCTATCTTACAGATATGCATTTAGATAATTGCTCAGGATTGCAGATTTAGTGGTAAAATTTAAGAATAAAACCTGGTACTTCAGCAAACATTGCCTCTAGCTGTTGCTTGCAGAACATATAAAAGCCTGCTTGCTTTTATATGCTGTGACCGTACCTGGTCACATACCTGGTATTACCGCCATATCTGTCCCGAGAGGAAAGTGTCACTGCCTACACAGGTTAGGGTTAGAAATCTGCCAGTAGTCATGGCATGTAAATACACTTACTAATTATAATGTTAGGCATAACGGCTTTTAGTAACTTATCATTTCGACTTGCAGGAACGTATTAATGTATATGCTGTTGGTGCTCCATTTTTCCAGTGTCTGGGCTTTCTGCTCAGAGCAAGGAGGCTACCTAGGGGGTGGAAGGACAGGGGAGCTTCAGCNGTTCTTTGGCACCTGGACATTTTTCGCCGCAGTTTCCGGCAAATCACAACGCACAAATGTATGGGTGATTCTTGCATCTTCTGTGCTCTTAAGGTAAGAGTTGGAAATAAATGAAAAACAATTTTAAAAAATGGAACAGAAATATTTCTGATATTTGATTAATATGTGTAATCAAACTTGCATCTGGAAATTTGTGAGAGCAAAGGTAAATCTGACAGATATTGGACCAAGACAGTCATAGTAGTGTTTTTAAAATACATTCAGGCCAATAAATTGTGAAAATACTGTAGGTAAAGTTTCAGATACGAGGAAACATTCAAGGTCAGGTTGGACGGGGCTCTGAGCAACCTGCTCTAGTTGAAGATGTCTCTGCTCACTGCAGGGGGGTTGGACTAGATGACCTCTAAAGGTCCCTTCCAACCTAAACCTTTCTATGACTCTTATCAACGGAGTGCAGATCATTGTGAGCCTCCATGTTGTTTGAAAAATTAGTTCAGCCAGTAAAGCATCAGTTTGCTTTGTTTTTTCTAACCTATTTGGTTTATAAATACCATACTGTATACAGTTAGTATGGTCTTCAGAAGTTACCTTTCCCTCAGAGCTACTTTAAATGTCAGAAGGTCATTTAGCTTTAAGTCTTTCTGTTCAAAACTGTTGATTATGGAAAACTAAAAGGGATTTTCTACTGTAAATATTGATATCTGCATTAAATGGCTCAGCTCTTTGTGGTATCTGTTTTAAAAAACATCGGTTATGTTTGTAGATGCAGATAAAATAACTGACTGTCATAGGTGCTGTCTAGACAGTAAGATCTAGGTGCTAGCTCTGAGTACTGTTATGTATTTGAGTAAATTGTGCAATCCTACGTCTCCATTTGTCTCTACCCATTAGCACTTTTGTGCCCTCCTTTCTAAGTTTTGCTACTTTCAAATACATGGCTCCCTCTGACCTTGTGGGAGAAACGGACATGCAAACATGACGAAAATACCAGCTTTAATCTTCCTGAGCAGTGATTTTACTTTCTGAAATTAGGACTGAGACATTTTCTTTGATCACAAATGGTGTGTAAAAAAAGTGAAATCCAACTAAATGTTTAAATTTATTGTGGGAGAATTTATTGTGTCATGAATTCTGTGTGCAGTCACAAAAAAGACAGGCAGCACGTCTTATAAATGTGGCAAAATAGAGAGTGCAAGGTTTAAATTAAGATCATCTGAGGTTCATAGGCAATATTTGTAGTATAATAGCCATTTTGCTACTGTTAAGTGACTTTACAGGTGCTCTGGTAGAGACAGGCTTGAGTTATCAATGAGTCTAGACTGTTGAGGGGTTTTCTCTTGCAAAATAACAGCAGAGGCGGCTAATAAGTCATGAAAGAAGATAAGTAATTTCCTTCTGAAGGGAAGTTTATCTCAAGACATACCTGTTGAACTTATGAGACGGGATGATATTTATAACAGTGTCATCAGAAGAGGATATAATAGTGGGTTAGGAGCAAGATAGCACATCTGAAGTGAGAAATACAGCTATCCAGACAAAGAAAAGATGGAGTATTAAATATATCCCTTCCTTATAGGGAAGTAGCAAGACTTAGCTAAGCATGATCTGGTTTGAGTTCATTAAGTTCAGTGGGATAAATAATTTGAAGCTGATTCTTGATCATGCCCTCGAGTATTGCCAAGTGATTGTTGGCATTCTTTGGTAGCTGAGATGAGGACAGAAAGAAAAGGATTTAGGAAATTATCATGAATGTAAGCTTTTGCTGTTCTGGGGTTTAACCTAACAGCAAGATACGGCAATGAAATACCAGGAGATCAGACAGGTTCTGCCATTTGAATGAAAGTAGACTGGACTCTGAGGCAGAGTTTAGAGGTTTAAGTATAAAGATAATGGTTAAAGTCTTTTTCTGAATGAGAGTACTGAAAAAGAGGAGGGGGGGGGGAAAGTTATAGAAAAAAGGAGAGGATGAACTTTTGTGGAACTGGTATTAAAAAAATAAACTCTGGGCAAAGATGGATCTGCATTAGCAGTACCAGTCTGAGAGGGGAAGGCACTGCAGTAAGACTGGAAGATGGCAGGATCTCTGGAATATATGTATTAAAAGTAGACATTAGGCTGAAGAGTGTTTGGTTTTGTTGATAAAATCCTTGCTTTTGATGTCTTTCTGAAGTGCGCAGTATGCTATTATAAACTTGGGAGTGACAGGTAGAGTGGCAGAATTCACAAATTGTATGCCTGCAGCCATATGCTTATTTTTTAAATTAAGCAGCCTTTGAAAAAATTGCTGTTCTCTCTTCTCACTCCCAGATATCTGCAAGGATTTTTTTTGTTTGTTTCCTATCTGAGGTTCTTAGTGATGCCATGCTTAGCCAGAAGGTGTTACAACCCTTAGTTTCCAACAGAACTATAATGTTGCACCAAATCCTCAAATATTTTTGCACATTTTGGAAAACTTGCATCTTGTTGTGGGCAGAATTCCTATAGCTCATATAACTCAATGTACAGTGAAAAACTCTGAAGAAATGCATGAACAAGTAAAGAATTATCTGGACAAGTATTTCTGAATATGAGCAGTAACCAATACTTGGCAAAGTAAATAAATTAATTCCAACTTGCTTTAATCCAAATCAAAATGTTAGTGTTTTACTTATTTGCAGTCTGTTCTTCATGGCAAATTTCAGTGTGTTCTACCTAGCCCTATTCCAGAACCTTCAGAAAGTTTACAGGCATCTAATGTAAAACTATACAAGAGAAAAAATATGTAGAATTTTTTTGTTAGAAGTTACAGAACTGTTTTACTCCTGGTTCCCTTATGTTCATAAAGCAGCTCACAACCTTATGTTTTTCTCTGGGTGATACCATGACAAGTCTCCACTTTTATTAACTTGTGCAAAATGTTGATGTGTGTACATAAACATTTGAAAATTTTCCCCCATTTTTATGTTGTTATCAAGTCAAATAACATTATAAAGGTGAGTAATAAAGGGTGTCACTTTAAGTGAAATTGGGGATGCAAACCTCCCATATTCCCCCCAAAAATCCCAAACACCAGAAACATAGGCCATCTTGCTTGCATGCAACTGAAAAGGTAGGGTTACTAATTGATAAAGGTATGCAAAAGGGATAGCCCCACACCATGGAGATGATCGCGTTAATTTTCATAAGCTCAGTAAGCACGCATTGGGAGGGGAAGCTGTTAAGATATTCACTTGTTCTCTGCTGCCCTCTGGATCAGTGTTCTCAAATGGCTCTTTTTTTTTTTCTTTCCTCCTGTAAAAGTCTGGCTGTCCGGCACATACTATGTGTAAACTTGTGTAAGACAAATGGCATCGTGTGCTTAATATGCACCTAATACTGCAGGCATCCCCAGGAGCATGTTTTGTGTCCCAGTACAGCAGGATCATCCCTTCCCTTCCATGCTCGTCTCTTCCTCTGCCCTAGCCCTCCCGTCTGCTCTGGAAGCCTTTAAGAGTTGTCCTGCCAGGGTAATGCCAGCTTAGCCTGCAGGTCTTTGACTTCTTCTTTCTCTTGAATCTTGCCTTAGGCTTTGCTAAAATGAGGGAGAAGATATGGCTGGATCCAGTGGGAACCCAAGAATTTGGAGCTCTATACCATGCGAAAATCTCCTGTTAGGGTCTGGGGAGAGGTAATTAGCTTTGCATGCTGTCAGGTGGATCTGCCTGAAATACCTGTCCAGACCAACCAAGGAGGAGGCAGGACATGTTTCTCTTCTCCAAAGCATGCTGGCATGTTCAGATTCCAGCCCTGGGAAAGGGGCAGTACTTGGAGGGAAGAGTCTATGTTGTGTCCCTGCCTCCACTCCAGGTTCCTTTTGCAGGATACCTCCTGTGTGTGCAGAGAGGGTTCACGCTCTTCCCCTTCTGTGAACCCTCGCTCTAAAGGCGACATTCTGTTCCCGCTGACTTTAGAGGAAGATACTCTTCACTAAGCTAAATTTAGCCTTTCAATAACACCAAAGAAGTTGTATTTTTTCCACACTTTCTTGGCTTGCTGCAACTGTTTCTAGGGATTCTGATGTCATGCACAGTGTTTACTGTAAGTGCTCAGCTAGCTCTATAAATATTATTTGTAATTTTAAATTACTTTTATTTATAAAATGAGGGATCACAGGACAGTGATGTCATACCCAAAATCAAATCACATTTTATTTTTGTGCCACATTGAAGATATCCATTGCACAAATTCTTCAAGTGATTTTAAAACTTGCAGAGCTACCAAGCTATGTTTATGTGGCTAAAAAATGAACCTTGAAATCATTCCAGACATACATTCATTGGTTATTTTGAAAGACCCTCGTATTAACAGATGCAAAAAGACAAGGCAGAGCTATAGACTCTATGCTGGAATCCCAAACACTGTTCCTTAAGGTGTGGCATTATTTAAGTGGTTTTTTCAGTACACAAGCTGTCCTTACCGCTATTCAGTTTGCCTGCTATAACACTGGAACAGTCTTTTGATATATTATTGATGTTGACGTCTACTGTGTTCTGTTTTATTTTCCTTTTTCTAGAGCATGACTTTGCTTTGGTGTTTGTTTATCACAGCTGGAAGAGGGCAGGAAGGGGGAAATCCGTCCACTGTACTGAGCATGCCACAGAGAGTTTGTTCTCCTTCCAGGGATTGTACTGGGAGCTCCATAGTGCCAGGATATAGGACAGAGTGTTTTTTGTAGTTTGCAAAGAAGAATGCTCTATTGATTGATAAATTTCAGTAGGGCTGGTCTTTTCTGTAATTTTGTCATGTGCAACAAAAGCAGGAAGAATGTGAGTTTTCTGTGTAGAAGTGATGTTGTTTTCTAAGGTGAAAACTGAGAACAATAGGGTATTAGTGCTTTTAAAAAGTGGAATGACTATAGTTCATGGTTCTGATTAGCCGTTTGACTGAAATGGAGGCATTTGTTATGAAAAGTTCATTATGTGGTTGAGACACTAATAGGTTGGTTGCAAAGGTTTCATCCTCTTGTTTAGTGCTTTTTTCCAAATTAGGATAGTATTTCAGGGTAAAACA
>VZTV01111021.1:5126-15670 GCA_013400875.1 Anhinga rufa
TCTCTCCCCCATCCCACCAGGGGGGAGTGAGCGAGCGGCTGCATGGTGCTTAGTTGCTGACTGGGGCTAAACCACGACAGAGTGTATCTAAGTGTATTTCAATCTGTCCTATTGAAGCTCTTCTACTTTCTATGGAGACCTTGAAATAATAGTAGGTTTAAGAACCAAATTCTAAATTTCTCTTTTGATTGCCCTTAACCTCCAACCTCTAGGGTCATGCCCAGTCTCTTGTTCAGTGAATGCGTGTCATGCACAGTTGTACTCTGGAGTGGATCCTGGGTACAACTGAGAGAAAATAGTCAAGGGAATGAAAGGTCTGTTGTAAGGCCTCAGGAAAGTCAAAATAAGACTGTTAGTTAGCCCCAGTCCTCAGATTTAGTATCTTTTGGAGTCTTTCAGTCTGCAACCTTAATAAAGTTCTTCTAATCACATATTTTGGTGTAATTAACACACAAATCCTTGATTTTATTGGATACAATTCCTATCTTGGTTCAGATAAAAGTTTGGGTCATGGTAAGACTCTGTGTAATATATACACCCATGTTGCTTTAGTATTAAAATATATGAGGCTAATGAAACAGAAAGTCTGCACATATTTTTTTCTTGACTTCACTTCTGTTTAGGTTTTTCCTTAAAGCCTGTTGTTTCCAAACCCACCTTACAGCCACAATGTTACTTCTGTCAGTCTTGCATCTGGACACAACAATTAACTGTTCTTGCAAATTTACAGAGGGAGTTAAACCTAGCAAAAACATGGAAGATCAGCCAGATTTAACATGATCTGTGCAAGCTGAAAAAGGGAATAAGAATGGGAATAACATAGGTCATAATTGACATACAAGTCTGTTCCCTTCATAAAGGTCCATTGGATAGGTCCTGCCCTCTCTTTCATCCTGGACTAATGATGGGCAACATGAGGTTTCTACAGTGAGTAAGCAATTTAATCTGACCTCTGCTATGCAGAACAAAACTACCAAATTTTCCAAGTATTTTGATTGGTACTGGAAAGGAGAGAGACAGGGAGGAGTTTAAAAGCAAGGAAAGGGAAGAGAAGCAGGGAGGGGGAGAAGAGTATTGATTAACCAACATTTTTACTTAGTACAGTTGCAAAAGGTGCTGATAAAATGGATTTTATTCTGATACATATTCCCGTAAGCAGGGTGGTAATATGTACTCATACAAACACTTTTCTATTGGTGTAATAGTATCTCTCTAAGGGGAAGGAGAGCAGGAACAGCAGAGGAGAGAGCAAGTGGACAACAGTCAACAAAAGAAGGGGAAGTAAAGGAATGAGAAAAAGGAAAGTGAAAGGAAAGTGAGTGTGAGAACAGTTTGTAAGAACTGGGAAGCTCTGTTCTGTATTTTATCAAAAACTTGGGAGTGGAGATTTCTTACAGTAGAAATGAAGAGGACACATTTAAGAAATAAACTGGGCAAAAACCCAGTGAAGTTTGCCACTTTTGTACTTCACACACATCCAGCTGAATTACCTGTAAGCAATGCATCTGGGTTTCAGATGAGTCGTGTCCTGGCTGCAGAAACACCACAGCCACTATCAGTACACCTCAGCGGTGGTTTGGCAATGTTTAAGCTCAAATACAGTGTCATGTGAAGACAATTTTTCCACTCCCAGATGAACTCACCTGAGGAATCACTTTCAGGACCTGAGCTGTCTCTGTACAGAGCCACAGGGGACCTGTAAAATGTTCTTTGGTGGTCCCGGTTTTGAGAAGTTTCTTAGCTGGTACACAGTGGTAAGCACAAGATGGCTTTGTGCCTTGGTTAGCTTCACTGGATAATCTGAATATGGAATTCCTTTCAGAGCTTATCTATATATTACAATACAGTGGCTTGGATAAAATATAGGCTGTCTGTGCTACCTTAGGCACTACACACAGAAAGTTCTCACTTTACTGGTACTTACTATCATAAGGTGAATTATTGAAACAGAGCCAGTCATACAGCATCTGTCTCAAATCCAGTGTCTAGGAAAAAAATAATAAAAGTAAATAGAATCTGCACAATCTAGAAAGTGAAAAAAAACCAACAGACTACAGTACTGGTTTGTAATAGCCTGATATCTCATAAAAGTAAATTCAGCTAATAAGAGAGTTCTCATTAGGGCCTGAGACCTAGATTGAAGATCTCGTTTGGACTACCCATGCATCCTGCTGAATCTGGAAATTCTGCATTAGAAACCCAGCTCTTCCTCCTGTTGTGGCATTAGGGCAGAAATCTCCATATGGTCAATGTGTATAGTTTGGAAAATTTGTTCTGGGAAAGAGAGATTTTCTGAAATAAAAGAACTTAGAATAACTTGGACTATTATTATAGCCTTAAGAGGTTCTTTTTTTCATTTGTTTCATTTGCTAAAACTTGTCCAATTAGGTTATAGCTATTAATGACCTAATATCACAGGCCATTTCAGTTGTTATGGACAAATGTTTTGGTTTCAAGTATTTTTTTTCCTTGTAGGTAATTTTTGAAATGGTGGCTAATGCTAGGTGGTCATGGGAAGTGAATGTTACAAACAATTTTAAGGAAGCCAGTTACTTAGTTTAGCTTAGAATTTTTTTGTACCATATTTACTTTTGTTCAGCCCTTACTAGTGTCCTTTGTTCAGAACCATTACATTGTCCCAATACAAACCATGGTTCATAATAATAAAACAAGGAGACAGAGATCATGTGATCTGGGCAAAGTTTCATCCTAAGCTGATGCCATATTATATTTGTAATGTTTGACACATTTTATTTACCAACATGTCTACAATTCATGTATGTTTGAGGCTGTCACACACCCTTTTTGAATTTCTTTCCAGGACTACTTCCCAACATTTCGAACAGGCAGTCTTTATGAAACAACCTACTGCAAAAATGTGACTTTTCATCACTTATTACTGATCACTTTCTCTTAAAGCTATTATTTTCTAATCAGGAATTAGCTAAATATGTCAGTCTCTGCTATTTACTTTGACAAATACCTTAAGGCATATTATGAGTTTAAACCTGTCTTTGAGTTTGTTTTCAGTGATAGACTGATCTGCAGAACAAAACCCTGGCTATTAGCTTCTCTTAATTTCTTTGATGTTGTCAACAACAATGAGTATCAAAGGATTAGTTTTTAATAATGCATATAAGCAGGTATAAGTGAGCTTTCCTGCTATAGAGTTCTTCATCTATTTGTAGAAACAGACCAACATCATGTTAAAAAAAATCTCTGGCCTTGTAATTTTATTTAATAACAATTTAAATATGATTGATTTGCTTTGGAAAGGCTTGGAATTAGTGAATCTCAAGACTTTATGGAACTGTGAAGTTTTACAAATCACAAATATTAGATGCTATTTGGTTTTTTTGACATCTTTTTGAAGATGGCAGTAGGGATACTTGTACCCTTATTACCTTCCTGATCTCTGACTAAATTCTTTTGATTGTCTATTTTTGTTTCTTATCCAGGTTTAGAAATGTTAGTGTTTTGTTTTGTTTTGTTTTGTTTTGTTTTTTAAAACAACAATCCGCATCCATATCTGTCTTACCTTATGTCTTATCATATTCTTATGGGAAACCTGGCAAATCTAAGGTTTTTAGCAGCTCCATATGGATCCTGCATCTTTCTGAAACATTAATGAAGGGCAGAAGAAAAAACTTGAGGTTACTAGACTTTTTCAACATTTTTGGCCCTTTTTTCTTAGAACCAGTATTTTAGGTAGGCAGCAGCCAAAGCTGAAGCCACTAAATGAATATATGTAGCATCATTCCTGAAGCTTTCAGCAAACAGAAGTTGTTATGTTGTACTTTTAGTGAAAACATTTTTTTCTTGTTTTACTTTGGTGTTTATATTGTAAAATCTAAATGTTCTATGTCAAAAGCAAAAATGACCTGCGTGTCATGTAAATTTCTGTCACAGCATTTGAATATAAGCCATGTCTTCTCAGCCTTTTTTTTTCTATGGAAACAAAGCTCAGGCAATCCAGCTGTTCAGGTGTCCTATTCTATACCAGTCCTTCTTCATGAATTTAGAGCTACTTTACTCAGACCTGGAAAGGGTGGGAAGATCATTAAGGTTCTGAATGTTTTATAAAAATAGGCAGCATGGTAAAGAGGAGAAGTCCCTTCTGGACAACTATGGGAAAAATGAGTTCATGTGTTATTAGTAAGAAACCTCATTACTGTCCCAACTATGAGTAGAGCTTGCACATTCTTAAATTTTAAAGCCAGTCAATCACAAGATAAAGGTTGACCAGACATGAGGATTCACTACTTTCTGGTGTCCACTGAACAATTTTGCATGAATGCTAATGCACTGGAATCCTGATTGGGGTCTCTAAATACACATGCAATATGGATGCCAATACCCACAAACCCAGCAAAAATAGATACTTCTGTGTGTTCAAAACAAAATACTCAATCTTTAGGAAAACCTAGAATGAAGGATTTTGACAATGTCCTGATGGAGGAAGGACAAATGGATGAAGTTATAAAGAAAGTGTATTTAACTTTGGGCCAATGGACAATTAATTTCTGTGAGACAAAGCTATTGTTTTAAGCAAGTCATACAGGTCTGTCCCAGGCTCTTAAGAGGCTGTGACTCCAGAAATATATGTTCATACCTTCTCCCTCCCACTTCCAGAAAGGATGTTGAATTCAGTTTCCCTGAGAAAGTTTTGAAACCTAAAATTTCCCCCACAAATGCACATTGGGATTCCTGGTAACAGCTAGTATTGGTATTTCAAAGATGATGTGGTATGAAGATCTGTATCTTTTAAGTACCTAGCCTTGGGGGTATTGTGGCATAACCCCAGCTGGCAACTAAGCACCACGCAGCCGCTTGCTTACTCTCCCCACAATGGAATGGGGGAGAGAATCAGAAGAGTAAAAGTGACAAAACTCGTGGGTTGAGATAGACAGTTTAATAGGGAAAGCAAAAGCTGAGTGTGCAAGCAAATCAAAACAATGAAATCATTCACTACTTCCCATGGGCAGGCAGGTGTTCAGCCATCTCCAGGAAAGCAGGGCTCCATCACGCGTAATGGTTACTTGGGAAGACAAACACCACCACTCCAAACATCCCCCCCTTCCTTCTTCTTCCCCCAGCTTTATATTACAGAATCACAGAATGGTAGGGTTTGGAAGGGACCTCCAGAGATCATCTTGTCCAGCCACCCTGCGTGAGCAGGCACACCTAGAGCAGGGGGCACAGGACCGCATCCAGGAGGGGTTTGAATGTCTCCAGGGAAGGAGACTCCACAGCCTCTCTGGGCAGCCTGTGCCACTGCTCTGGCACCCGCACAGGAAAGTTTTTCCTCATATTTAGGTGGAACTTTCCATGTTCCAACTTGTGCCCGTTGCCCCTTGGTCCTGCATAGGACACCACTGAAAAGAGTCCAGTCCCATCCTCTAGACACCCCCCCCTTCAGATACTTATAAACATTGATAATGTCCCCCCTCAGTCTTCTCTTCTCCAGGCTGAACAAACCCAGGTCTCTCAGCGTTTCCTCATGAGAGAGATGCTCCGGTCTCTTGATCATCTTGGTAGCTCTTCGCTGGACTTGCTCAAGCAGCTCCCTGTCCTTCTTGAACTGAGGGGCCCAGAACTGGACACAGCACTCCAAATGCAGCCTCACCAGGGCAGAGTAGAGGGGCAGGGTGACCTCCCTCGACCTGCTGGCCACACTCCTTTTAATGCAGCCCAGGATACCCTTGGCCTTCTTGGCCACAAGGGCACAGTGCTGGCTCAGGGTCACTTGCTGTCCACCAGCACTCCCAGGTCCTTCTCAACAGAGTCTCTTTCCAGCAGGTCAGCCCCCAACGTGTACTGGTGCCTGGGGTTGTTCCTCCCCAGGTGCAGGACCTTGCACTTGCGTTTGTTGAATTTCATGATGGTCTCCTTGGCCCAGCTCTCCAGCCTGTCCAGGTCTCGCTGGATGGCAGCACAGCCTTCTGGCATATCAGCCACTCCTCCCAGCTTAGTATCATCAGCAAATTTACTGAGGCTACACTCCATCCCTTCATCCAGGTCATTGATGAATATGTTGAACAGGACTGGACCCAGTACAGACCCTTGGGGGACTCCACTAGTCACTGGCCTCCAACCAGACTCCACCCTGTTGATCATGACCCTCTGAGTTCTGTTGTTCAGTCAGATGTCTTGAAATAAAAAGATTTAGGAATATGAGTTTAGATTCCCTTTTCTTTGTTTTCAGTGTTGGACTAAATCTTTTAAACTGATTTTTTTTCCAGAAGATTTCAATATGAGATTGAAAATATTATTAAAATATGGTAAAATTATATGCAAACAGAAAATAATGCTTTACATTGAGGAGCATTGGGTAATCTTGACAGTAGACTCTGTTACTTGTCACAGTAAAGATATATATTGTTTTCACCCCTCTTTTTTTCTTCTATTATCAGACAGCCATGGTCAGCTCTAAGCAGGTAGACCTTCACTGGCTTTAATGAAACTCCGCAGCCTTCCTTCTAAGATCTCCTTAAGGAGATAAGGAGATAATTGTTGTATGACCTTAAGTGGAGGGACTGTCTGTCTATGAGTATATGCATCAGAATACAATGGGCTCCCATCTGTTTGTGCCCTTTAAGTATTAATAGACTATACATTAAACATTGACTGTGGTCATAATAACAACGGGCACCAGTTATCTCAGGACATCAGTAGCAGCCAGCTTCTGCTGGGCATTAACTTAAGTGCTAAGGAACCAAGTGTGTAGCATCCTGGAGTGGAAAAGGAGGAATGGCTTTCCTGAAAAATGATGTACAACTTTAGGATCTCATCCAGCTAATACTTTCTGGGCACTGCAGAATGGCTATAAATTGCCTGAAAATAGCAATATTTTTTTCACTTCATTTGAATTTGGGGTCTTTTTGATTTAAATTGTCCTTACAGTGAGAAGATATGCTCTAATATACATGTAATTACTTTGAATAAAATATCATATCTTCTAGGCTTTCTACTTTGAAAAGAATAGAAATCTTGACACTATAGTAGAACAATAGCATTCTTAATGCTGTTAATAGTTTCTTGATAATACTAATTACACCAAATCACAGATTACTCCTAATTACTTTTTTTAATTACATGCAAAATAATCTGTTCTAACAGACAATTTATTAATATATTTTCTAAATGTGTTAACAAACTATAACATACATTTACTGAACATACTGTTACATGCATGCTGCATTTCACTTGTAAGACAGTTGACCTTAATAGAACAACCTGCAGTAGTGACAAAATTCTTTGTAAAATCATGATCTAATTCATTCACTACTTATAACAGCAGATACTTTATTTATAATATTTGAAGACAAAAATACTGATTATCCTTTTAATTTTTATGTTATAAGGAATATTGTGTTTTTTAAAGACATTTATTCTCAAATAGTGGTTTATTGTTAAGGTAGCCTCCTGTATTCCAGTTTTTTGATTTATCAAATTGTGCTTTCTTGCCAGTAAGACTGAAAGTTAAACAGATATCACTGCCTCATGAGTTCTCTGCTGCCTTCTAGTCAACAGCCTATTTAAAAGATTGCAAAATCAGTCTTTAATAACAGTTTCTCTGGATTTTTGTTTTTTATAATGCAAAACCAGAAAACTGAGTAGTTACTGAAATTTGAAAGCAAACACCACAGGACTGACATTTCTTGAAGCACAAAATGTTCAGTGGAAATGGAAGAGAATTGTCAAGGTTATTTTCTTGTCAATTGGACCATTTTATTTTTTGTTAGTTTGGATATTTGTCATGAAAAGTACCAGTACCTTGACATCTGCTAGCTCTACAGCTGTTCCTAGCTTTAGTTTTTCTCTTTCACAGGAGTGGTATGATGCCGAATGCTGTCAAGATGTTGTGGATAAGGGGTAGATGTTGTCTCAAGGGGTAGATTCGGCTATGGAGGTCACACAGAACCTCCTGGAAGATTTCCCACTGCATTATTGTCTTTTGCCACATTTTGGGAGAAATAGCTAGGTTGGAACTTTGGTTAGAAATAAAAGATTCCCAGCAGTCTTTTCAAAGAACCACTTTCTCATGGTAAGTAAGCTCAGCACCTTTACAGTAGTCTAAAAATCCTAAGACAAAGGATTATTTTTTGTTGTTGTTGTTAAAGAACTAAGTCTGGAAACTCTGAGAACTAAAACTTCATCATTCAGATATTTGTTTTGGGTTCTATAGGTTTTGGTTGCTGATTTGTGCAGAGTAGGTTAGAAGTTTTATCAAGGCTGTACTATCCTGATAGTTCCTGGAATCCAGCAGTATCTTTGCAGTTGTATATCTGTACTCAAACCCATGTTGGCAAATATCAGGTCTCTTTCCATTTTTTTTTAAATTCAGATAATTAAAAAAATTACCTAAAAAGCAAGATGGCTGCCATATGAAAAATTAATCACACTTAAAAGGATTTTATTATACATAATTACACCTATGGCTTTGTTCACTTGAAGTTGTTAGTAATATCTTCTTAACATAGGGGAGCCCAATTTATCAAAGGCAATGCATGAAGTGTAGCTGCACTGACTTTCATTCACTGGCTTACTTTTAAGCAACATGAACTATTGTTTGGGATTAAAATCTTTGGTAGAGGGAGCACTGTATACAGAGCAGTTATTCCAATGCAGAAACGCTGTTTGGCTCTCTTTGCAAGGGTAAGCTTGTTTCCCCAACTCTAAGAAAATATGAATTAATAGTTACTTGGGCAATTCAAGTCTGGGCTACCCAGTGATGTAAGCATCACAGGCATTAAGTTTTGTTATTCACATATACACAACTACTGGGTGATTTTTCAAATAATGAAATAATAATTGTAGTTAGATGTTCTCTGATCCTCTCTTTCATGGTCTTGTAAATAATCACTATTTTTTTTTAAAAAAAGTTCAAGCAACTTTTAAAACATGATGTCAAAAATAAAGCTTGCTTTTAGAGGTAATCTCCAGTGGAATGACTTTCAGCTGAATAATGCTTTGTCTCTTTATTGACAGGTCTTAGCTTCTTCATGTCTTTCTGTTTGCTCACATCAACCTTGTTATTTTTTTACTTTACAAGAAAGCAAACAGCCTGCAAATCTTTTCTGCAGACAAGTCAATACATTTTTATACTTTCTGGTGTTTTATTTTCAGGGAAGTTCACATAGAGAGGTTGGGCATGAAGCCAGATGTTCTGGAGGTAACTCCTAGAGCTTTGAACTGCTCAACTGCTTTGAAAAGATATTTCCAAACGGCAAGCTCACTGATGCTTGTCTGTTGAGCTGGGTTGAGGAGAGAGATGGCTCATGATCTGTTGTTGCCCTGTGCCATTGGTTTATGCTCTGATCTGAGAATGGAAGAAAGTTTGAGGAAGGCGAACATGAGGGAAGATACTGGTAGTTTGAAGGTCTAAGTGTAGATGACATTTAGCAGGGATGAACAGTTTGAGTGATACAGTGATATGCTAATCATAGTGTAATGTAAATTTGGAAAAGGCAACAGTGATTCATTTTCAATATCTAAATAATTTAACTTCCTATTTAAAAAATTTCTGTATCAGTATGAATGATCTTAGAATCCTGCTATATTGGTGAAGTGAACAAAGGCCTAATTCTGAAAATAATTATGCATAAATCTCTTCTGCCTTGTTATCGAATGAGCCAGAGATCTCAGCCAGTAGGAGGAACTGCAGAAACAGCCAAAGCAGGAATTGCTATGCTGAAAGGACTAGGAATAAAATTGTCTCTAAATTTGGAATATCTGTTCTAAGTCATCTTCTACATCCAGAGCTCTGGACAAAGCTATCATCATAAGGGTACTAGTTTCCCTCTTGCAACATGGCCTGACAGAAAAATGGCATTGGGAACATTCCAGGAGCAACCACATATAGACTGTAGGCCGTTGCAAGAATTTTCTAGTTTTGATGTTTTCAGGGATGATCAAAGCTAGATCATATCTCTTTAGCTTGCTCGTCATGAGACAAAGTGTCAGAAACTCCACAAAAGTCAAGATATGTTACAACCATTCCTTTCCCCTTATTCAGCAACCAAGCCACACCATCAAAGAAAAACTGTGCTCTGTTCTTATTAGTTGAATCTTTTCATTCATTCTGTTACTTCTCAGATGTTTGCAAACTGGTTTGATTAAGAATTTTTTAAGCCAGAGTTCTGTAATTCTCTGGGTCCTCTTTGAATCTTTTTTTTTTTTATTATTATTATTTCTTCTCTAACCCAGTGGGATCAGTTGTGTCCACCCCAAGATCCTCAGTGAAACTACTAAGAATTGAGATATTTCTCTACTTCCACAAGTATTGTAGGGTGAGTTTTCTCATACCCTGCAAATTTTAATATCTCTCCCTTATTTAAACAACTTGTTCTTTCCCTATTTTGGACTCTACACTACTGCTTTCTTAAAATTAATTTTGGTAAGTATGCAATTGCAATAACCTCCTTCGGTGTTTTTTAATCTCCATGGTGTTTCAACCAAAGCATTAAAATACAAGATATTTTTAAGGTCAAGGTTAAAAGCTTAGAAATCACAGCAGCAGTTGATTTTGATACAAATGCTCA
>VZTV01111024.1:0-14769 GCA_013400875.1 Anhinga rufa
TGAAAGATGAGGCATTTTCTTGTAAAAATGTTGCCAGTGTGTATATTTCTAAAGCTTATTAAGAAATGTACAGTCAGAAGCAGCATGCTGTTCTATCTTCTGCTCATTTCCTTGGAAAAGTTACTGTCACAAATAGAAGTGGTATCTGAAAAGACTCGGTGAGTGCATCTTTTCTAGGAAAAAGAAAAGATTTCCTCTTCATTTGAAGATTTGATTCCAGGGATGACAAGGCAGTTTGCAATTTCAGCATGTCTCCTGATTTTTATAAAAGACAGGAACAACAGCTTCAAAGGCCCAGCTCCCAAGCATGAAACCCTTCTGTAAGTTTGCCTCTTAACTCCTAAGTGTCTGCTTTAATAAGCTAGTTTCAATACATACACGTCGCTTGCAACATGAGGATTCACATCCAGGCTGGATGGTTGTTCTGACAGGCTCATCCCATTTCAGCTTTCCAAGAGGCTTCTGGGTTCCCCTCATCTGCAGGTTTCCTGCATCCCCACACAATGGGAACACACACTATGCCATGTGTCGTGGCTTAGCCCCAGCCAGCAACCAAGCCCCACGCAGCCGCTCGCTCACTCCCCCCCGGTGGGATGGGGGAGAGAATCGGAAGAGTAAAAGTGAGGAAACTCATGGGTTGAGATAAAGACAGTTTAATAGGGAAAGAAAGAGCCGCGCACGCAAGCAAAGCAAACCAAGGCATCCATTCCCTGCTCCCCACGGGCAGGCGGGTGCTCAGCCATCTCCAGGAGAGCAGGGCTCCATCACGCGTAACGGGGACTGGGGAAGGCAAACGCCATCACTCCCAACGTCCCCCCTTCCTCCTCCTTCCCCCAGCTCTATACACCGAGCATGACCCCATACGGTGTGGGACATCCCTGGGGTCAGTTGGGGTCACTGTCCCGGCCGTGTCCCCTCCCAGCTTCCCGTGCCCCCGGCACAGCACGGGGAGCTGAAACAGCCCTTGGCTGGTGTAAGCGCTGCTGAGCGACAACTAAACATCTCCGCATTATCACCACTGCTTCAGCCCAAACCCAAACCACAGCCCCACACTGGCTGCTGTGAAGAGAATTAACTCTACCCCAGCTGAAACCAGGACACCATGTTTGGAGGTTCCTCACGCATGTGTTAGTATATTCACTTGCAACAAGACAGGATTTAATTTGGTTTTTGGCCACGTAACAAATGCATACCAGGAAAAGGGCTATAATATACTACCTTCACATGCCTCTTGGAGGCTACACAGCCTGCTCTTGCAGAAAGTGTAGACTTCCCATTTTATGGCATTTTAAATAAGGGCAGCAAGTGTTGATTTTGCACATATCTTACTACATCAGAGCCCTGCAACATCCTCTTGAGGGCTTTTAAACTAGTGATGCATACTGCAAGTGATCCACCTTGCATGCAGACTAGAAATTGTTCTGCATCTCTCACCTCTCCTTCCCTCTTCCTAACCTCACAGCCACCTCAGCTGAACTTCTATAGAAGACAATGCGACTTTGAACAGACAAAAGCAGCAGCAAACTTTGTTGTCTCAGGAACTGCAAACAAACCTTAGCTGGCAGAGGCTTGAGCTCCTTCCAGACTTTTCCGCTACACAGGACAGACTACCACCAGCAAATCTCATGCATACTTACAGGGTAATAGCCTCACGCTGGGATTCAGAAGACAGCAGCAGCCCTAAGCTCATGGGCAACAATATTTTATTTTTCTAACAAAATCTCCTCCAATAGAATATTAAGGGTAGTTCTGAAAACACAAAGCGTTGTGCCCAGATTTCTCCTTTCTTTTCAGTGGGATCCTCTCTCATGTTGCTTCTGTATCAGCAGTGGGTTTCCATGAGAGGTAAACCAGCCTCATTAGCCAACTCCCTGCTTACATTACGCAGTCCCCACTCAAGGCCAGAGCTCCAGCCAGCACAGACCCAAGCTACGTTCCTTGATGTTAGTGAAGCTTTTCTGATGTGCTGCAGATGGGGATTTGGCTCCTGCAGCTCTGGTGTGCGTGATAGCCCTTTTCAGTACACGATGCTTTATGGAGGCAGTACTAATGCAGACATGACTCCCTGCTCTTTGAAAGGCAGACACATCTCCTACAATCTGACTCTGGCAATTTATACACCTGAAGGGACCCAAGTGAAATGGCAACAGGAACCTTTTTTATTATTATTTCATCTTGTCAAGATTAGAAGGTGTGCATTGTTGAAGTGGCACACAAAGGCTGCAGTAGTGGGAGTTTAAGAGGCTCTGCCAAGGAAGGAGAATGCCAACCGCATGTTTGAGGCACTTGGCAATAGGCTATGCCAGTCTCTAGGAAGCAGCGAGGCATGGGGAGGGAGAGGGAGATGAAACCAAGGCATCACAAGACAAGTCCAAGCCCTGGAGAGAGGCAGAGAGAAGCAGGGGCATTAGCCTGGGAGGAAAGACAAGAAGCTGAGTCCAAGTCTGTGGCATTAGAAGGCAAGGTGACATCAATGTGGAGATGTCTGGAGACAGTTGAAGCTGAAGACCTGAAGATTTGGGGTGGAGTAAAGAATAAATTGATTGAGTCGGGAGCTGTCAGATAGGGGCAGCAGGTTAAATCACAGAAGAGGAGCTGGTAGGTAGGGAAGCGGTCCTGTAAACCACAAGAATCAATACAATAGTTTTAAAGGGAAGATGCTGCTTATAGCAATGCTGACTAATAAAAATTGAATGGGACAATGAAAACCAAGACAGAGCCTTAAAGCAATACAAATCACTGCATAAATAGGAAGTTCTAGTACATATCTTCTTGGAGACCAAAGAAAAAGGCCAACACTCAACTAGCGTAAACTGGCATGGCTCCACTGAAAGCCAAGGATACCCTTCCCATCACTGAGCCAGCCCCAATGATGCCTTCAAGACTTCTCTGGGCTTCTTATGCCCTGTCCCGCAGTGCTTTATTAACCATCACATGTGCAGGCATACAAGGTTAACACCCTCCTCTTTCCCCCAGCCTTAAGTATCCATAAATGGTATTTGAAGTAGGCAACAGAAGGGGGAGAAAAATATTCATATTGACTTTTATCCATTAGAGATGCTCCCATAAAGAAAAAATCTAAGGAGGCTTATTGTGTAATTGTTCAACCCAATGATTTACTGTGCAATACAGCAAAGCTTATCGTGTAACTTCATGGTGAAACTCCCTGATTTACTGTGAACACAGCAGAGCTTATGATGTAACTGTTCTGTGGGAAAGACTTGGCACCAGCTTGGGACAGGGTTTCACAGACCATTAATGATGACTGACAGGTTCATTTCAAATGAGTTATAAAAGAGTTCACTGTACAAAATCATCACGCTGTCTGTGTGATATTCAGTTATTTTAACTCCAGTGCTGTATAAACACTCCTTACCACCAAGAAGTTACCAAACAAGCACATATATTATGAGACTGGATTGGTTTACACTTCTCTTGTGTTTTATATATTATCATTAGAGACAGCCTTCACATTTTTCATGGTCTATACATGAAAAATTGAAACATTTCACTTTTCTTTCAGATTGGACTGGGTGAGATATGTACAACCCTCCAACCCAATTATGAAATGTTAAATGCTCTCAGCTTAGGTATAATATTTTCAAAATCATAAATCTGCATTTTGGAAGGCTGGGAGACATGTCTGTAAAATATAAAGTGGGTGTCTGACAAGTCAGATAAAGCCCAGCATAAAAAATAATGCAAACACCACTTAGCTAACTGTTCACCTGTTTTCCTTTTGCTTGGCTGGGCTTAGCAGTGCTGCACATTTAAACCTGGGCAAATACGATGAACCCCTGATCTTTGTGGAAATCCTATGCTTGAGGGGGTCCTGCCAATGAAATTGGCATCAGGTAAGAGGGGACATACCATCAGATTAGGGTGGCTCTCCGCCAGTGCCGTGCTAGAACTCCACAGAAACAACAAGCCCCTCTTCATAGAAAGTGCCGAAAAAGAATGAATGAAAATACCACTTGAATCGCATGGACAGCATGTTGAGTATTAAATGCAAAACTGAAGAGGTCACCAGGCAGCCACCACCAGTTGAAGCCCATTCACTGAAATCTTGTGTACAACACAAGGAGAGGAGACTGAATAGGCTTGCTGAAGCAGTCTGCAGGGTCCAACAGCTATTTTAAACACCCATTCCCCACTTTGTAAGCCATAACTTGGGCTTTACACAAGATCAGTTCTTCATCTCACGTGGCTATGCTATGAACTGTGCATTATCCTACAGCGGAAGGGCTCATGCATTAATCTTGCTAGCATGGGTAAAGGGAGGATCAGAAAACGCCTAACGCCCAGTTTACTTCCAGCAGCCCAACGCACATCGTTGTGTAGCACAGCCCATTGGATCATCTGTTGTTCAAACAGGTGGATGCCAAGAGTTGCTTTCCTTATTCTGGACAAAAACCAAACCTATTGAAGGTTATCAGATGCTCTCAATGCAGTGCTGCAGACGCCCACCTCTGAGACCCCAAGGATCAGGGCAGGCTGCCTTTCCCACTGCCGAGGAGCTCAGAGCAGCCTTACAGGCAGCAAAGTACAACCCAGAGAACAACTCAAACCTCCCCACAAGATAGGCCTGAGCAAAACACCCACTCCTAAAGCCTGCTAAGTGCTGATATATAAAAATGCAAGCACAGCCCTGGGTTTTATACCTGGTCTTTATGCTGTCATAGCTTTGGCCATCCGTATTCAGTCAGGTCTGATCTTAGTAAATGGAGATGGGCTGTAAAAGCTGCAGCTGAAAATGGCAGCTTGTGCGCATCTCCAACAACTCCGGGCATTGTAGAAGAGTTCAACTTCAGGTGGCCTCATAAACACCTCACACCTGATTAGACAGCCTGACCAGGGGCACAGCAAAGGCATGCTACTGGCATGGAGACTCGCACAACCCCAAGACCACAGCAAAGAGTAGGTTTGCTTTATGAACAAGCTAAATTTACTACTAAGGTGGTTTTGGATCACACTACGCTAGCCACAGCCACAAAAGGAATCTTTGAGCAGCTTGTTTCTAAAAAACCCATCGCTTTTCATTGTCCCCATTGTGAAAAGGCATTAAAACAAACTTTGCACTTTTACAAGCAAAGAGCAGTGAGCCAGCATAGCCACAAAACTGCCCAGGCTCTCTTTTTTTCCCCAAGAAATCCATGATTTACTTGTCTTATTTACACTGGAAAACAGCAGGATTTCCAACTCCTGTAATTATTTTTCAATACTGTATAAGGTTGAGCACCTGATTCCACTGACTACAAAGGGGACCAAAGCACATGCTTCAGTTTAAGCACACAACAAACTGTTCCAAGAAATCAGGGCCAAGGAGGTGTGCAGCAATGTCTGCTGCAGGTGCTTCCACAGCTTTGTTTGCCCTCCAGCCTCCTCATCCGCTAACATGATTCACTGCTATTTTGCCACTGGACTGGCTGACCTATTAAAAATGTATCTGACATACAGCTGTACCCTGTGATGTACAGTTAACTCTGTTCCGCCAGATTGATTTAGGGAACAGGAATATGCTTATCTGGAAAGGTAAAAATCACAAGGCAGGAAAGGAACAGCTGGCAAGTCTTAAAGACAAAGGGGAGGCTCTCCTCAGACACTTTTCGTGTATAATTTATGCTGTAGACATTGTACTCTGTCTAATTGCCCCATTTCAATCTAATGTCAGTTAATCAATGACTTCTGCATAGCATGGAGGTGAACTCTGGATGCAGAACAAATGCATAAATTTGGTCTGCCTTTTTGCAGGCTCTGCTTACAGAGCTTCATCTTTTGCATTTGCTTTCTGGAGTTGAAATCTCTTCCCTTTTGACTCATCCCCAGCAAACACCCACACTCTCCCTCTTTTGAGTCACAGTGTTTTTGTATTTTTAAATCATGATTACACTTCTGTAAAATGTAGATTTTTTTTTTTGAAGTACCTCACCACTGCTTTTTACTATTATTGTTTTATTATCCTGCTATTTTTATTTGGAAGGTCTGCTTCTCAAGCCTACCCAGGTGGTAAGTTCCCAGATGTACCATGAAACAAACATTGTGACTTTTTGCCTCGCTTCCAGAGTCTTGTTTTCATGCCTTTCTTTCCCTTAGTCAATATATTCAAAGGTACTTTTCTGTAAGAATATATTATCCCAAGTGCTTGGTGGGACCCACAGTTTGTTTGGTTTTTTTAACCTGCTAGGCTAAGCTAGAGCAGTTGGAACAAAAAACATTTAGAGATTATACCAATTAACCCCACATGTAAAGGACCTGGGTTGGCAGGTTCTCCTGGGTTCAGCTTTGTAGGATGAGGCCCATATTCTCCCATTACCTTCACACTAACACTACATTTAAACAGACATATCCAAATCCACTTGTAGATACCCTGGAGGACACTGCCCCTATCCCAGGTGGGCAGGCACTTGCCTCTCCCTCAAACTCACCCTATCAGAATCTGGCAAAAATTAGAGATTTTTTCATAGTTCTTGAGAAATCAAAACTTTTTAGAGGAAATTTGGAAAATCTGCCAGAACAATAGCTTAACTGCCCAAGTGTGATCCTTGAAACCAGCAGGCAGCTCTCCTCCGTCTTCCTCTGGAGGCTAGATCAAGCCAGTGTGGAGCTGGACAAAAGGAGATACTTTAGAGTGGAGGTCAAACAGATGACACTGTTGTCCATATTTCTTCCAAATGGTGGCAAAACTCAACATAAGGTGGGTTTTTTTCTTCCATTTCTTTAAGTGGCCTACACATTTGAGTTGTTCTGCTTAATGTCTGAAACAGGTTTCTCAAGAGCTGGGTATTTATTGAGGACAGGTATTTAGGGGAATTTTAATCTGATCCATTCTGCTACAGATCACTGTGGTTCTTCTCTCGAGCAACTCCATGGGATTTGGATCAACTCATTGCCTAAAACATGGCCCTGAAGAGAGCAAACTGAGACAAGCCATCCAGCTTCTCTTCAGCTCCCAACCACTGCCACACCATCTCTTTCACCATGACCTCCACAGGAGACATGGACACTAGGAGGCTCACATTTTGATTTATGAAATGCCTGAATAACTTGGGTTTGCACACAGAGTAGGCAGGCACAAGGTGAGCAAGCAGATCTTCACCGATCACCACTGAAACCCCTTGGCCACACAGGAGACCGATGGAGGGCACAAGTTCAGCAGCAGCCCTGCATCAGCTGAAGCTTCAGCCACATGGAAAACTAGCTCATGTTCACACAAACTGCCTTGGACCCAGCAGTTCCCCTGGGATATTAAACCTAGCTGCTTTTTTATTCTCCTCCAAAAGTTCAGCCTTCTAATATAAAATAGGGGATAGAGATATAGGGCAGGTTCCTCCAGGTTAAGTAAACTCTATTAACAGATTTATTTACCTTGACTAATCCATGTTTTCTTCCAGCAGGACAGGGAGGCAGGAGGCAAGGGCAGCATCAGAGCCAGTCCCAGAGCAGCTGACCAGAAGAGCAGGGCAGCTTCAACCATGAGCCCCCAACATCAGGCAAGTTCATGGCAATAGAAGAGGTCTGAGGCCAAGCTTGGCTCTCAATCCACAGGTCACAGTCAGGATCAGACACATTCCAGAGACTACCAGATGGGTCCACTGTGACAGGACAGCTCTACCACCACACCAGGAGGTCCACACACAAGCCAGAGTCCAGATCAGCAGAGCGCACAGACAGGGAGCTGGAGAGCAGCACCCCTACAGCATTGCTCAGAAATAGACTGGTGGCCCAGGCTGAGCTTAAATCATGCTCCTGGGCCCATGGGTGGGGTGGGAGGCCCCAGGTGAGGCTCATCAGGACCATTAACCAGTGCCTCAGGGCACCTGACACCTGATTTATCCTTTCATTTCATTTCTGTGCACATTTACAGCAAAGTGGGGGTTTAGACGGCGTAAAACCACATGCCTAAAAAGAAAAAAACCACCAAAATAAACGCCAGGCACCCTAGTGAAATCGAGAGACGCCTCTATTAAAAATACCAGCCGTGATACGGAGCCTCAGATGGGATTTGAAGTTTTATTCAATATTTCCTAGTTGAACTCAGCGTCCTGCTCGGGGAGCTACAATAGTGTGCAATCAAAACCTCCTCTTATTTACCACAACAGACTATTGTACTGCGTCACATTGTTGCTGGTACAGAAGATATTTAATATCAGTTTTGTAGTTGTAAATTACAGCCCTGAAATTTTCCATGTGCTTTATCCAATACACATCGAACTGTTATGTTCATTGTTCCAAAATAGGTGGAATTTGCCATAAAAAGTCTGACCAAGATCCCACTAACTTAAAACTGCCTTTTTTTTTTTTTCTGCGTGAACAGAACAGGACTACCTGGGGATATTTTTTCCACTGCTAAAAGAGAGAATCAGACCGATGATGGTTTGGCTCATCAGGAAGATGTATAATGTATTTTATCTCCAGTTTTTGAGAAAACCCTGTGTCAGAAACGTGTGTTGTAGGTGGAATAAATTCACTGCTGTATAAAATTAGAAATCATTCTGAGATCACATGTAAAACAAACATGGTCAACAATAAGGTTGTTTTAAAAGCTATTGGGTTTGTGGTAATATTCCTCTTTGAATACGCTATCATTAGTATTTTATTGATCTAAAAGTTCTTGGTATTTCAAAGGCTCTGCCTGCAATTTTCTCAAAATATGAGAAAAAAATCTATTGTACCAATTATATGAGCAATCCGAAGTCTGTAGCGTGCGTCGCCTTCACAGGACAAAACAGTAGCAAGAGGAAATAAAAGCCAGTGTCAATCTTCGATGAAATTAACACAATTTAAAGCTGCTCCAGGCAAAACAATGAAATCTGTAATTTATCAGCACTGGATAACATCACCAGGGGAATTATTTAATGATTAACTACAGTGGGCTGGAGCCTGGGGTGAGGCGTGGTGGCTTACGGCTGCACTTGGAGTGTGCTCTGCCTCAGAGCCAAAAGGGCCATCCATTTCCATGGGAGGACAAACCCGAGCGAGGGCTGTCACTAAACCCTAGCCGTCCCTCTGCTCGGAACAAGTCCGGGGCGAGGGAGGTACGGAGATGCGCTTTGCAAGCGTACAAGTGCCCCGGACTGGCAACGAAAGCACTGATGGATTGGAACAGCTTTAAATGCAAAACCAATAAAACCACTCACCACAGGAAGGGCAGAAGCTGCTCTGTCGCTGATGCAGATTTTATCGTCGACCCTTGTAGAGGCAGGATTTCACACCAAGTATTTTTTGCTATAAAGAACTGAAAAGGTGAAAGAGCTACATGCTAGTATTTAATATTGTAGTCTAAGTACTGGCAAATTACATTTCTGCGCTTCATGGAAGCAATCTGCTTCTGTGACTAAACAGATTTCTGTGGCAGAGCTTAATGACGGGGCTCAGAGTGACCGGGGGAAGCCACGGGGAGAGGTGCCACGTTTGTCAGCCTCCCACGGGGCGCAGAAACACAGACGGCGTTCCAGAGCTGGAGACCAACAACCTGTCTGTACCCTCGGAAAGAAGGAAAACGGGACTAACTGTTAAGCTGCTGGAATCACAGACAGGCAAAACCGATGTAACCAAGAGCAGGCAGCCTTGGGAATGATCTAACATCTATTGCGAGCACACAGGCACGCTGCCCTCCTCTCGCCTTTGCAAGCCGCTGGGTCGCTCGGCCTTGGTGGCCGCTGCTGGGTGCTCCCCTCCCAGCTTCGCCCTGCGTGTTTCACCGTGCCGGCGTGGGGAGGCTGAGCCGGCCCAGCAGCGCAGGGCGCCCACAACCAGCACCCTGTGGGGCTGCCCGTGCCCTGGCCGACCCCGGCACCGGCTTGCTGCTGCCTTGGAGCACGGTGGCCTCGGGAGCTCGCGCGGAGGGCTCGCCTCACGCAGGCAAGACAGAGAGGTCCATCCCAACGGAGCCCACAGAGCAGCTGCTCTTGGGGGCAGCTGGTGTGATGGTTTTTGCAGCAGGTTAGATCACCGCAGACCTGAAAGGGATGAATTACAAGCAATATTTGGGAAACTCAAAGAGCTGTTGGCTTTTCCACATGGCTGAACCGCTCCCAGCTGAAGTCTGAGCTCCAGGCTTGGCCCTGGCGCTGTCACTGTGGTTTGGCTGCAGGGCCACCTGCGCTTGCCCAGGGCTGCTGGCTTGGTCCTAGCATCTCCCTCTTCACACAGCTTTAGGATGGGGATTCTGACTGTAGGTGTGTGGGAGACTCCACCAGGATGGAGCCACAAAGCTTTGGAGCAAGCGTATTTCCTCTCCTGGGAGCAGCACTGTTTGTGAAGCTACGCCTCTGCATGGCTTTCTATAGCAAATAAGCAAGGGAGACACCTAATTCCCTTTATTATGTTTCGTAGCCTGAAGACAGTGGAAGTGTTGAGCCAGAAATATCCTAGACCAACTTCTGCATCATGGTAATCAAATAGCGCATGGGTTGTTGATTTAATAATGCATTTTTTGCTACAGAGATACTAAGAGTGTGTAAAGTATTTCCATTTTTAAATATTATAGTCACTATAATCCATTGGGATGTTAGCTGTGTTGCCTTGGTCATTTTGTGTCTGGGTTCTCTTCAAATCTCTCATTTTTATGCCTCCTCAGAAATGTCTTCAAATCTGCAGATCCTTTGTCATTGTAACGGCTGTAACAAACACCAACAAAGTGCTTGTTGCTACAATTAACAAAAGTAAGGCCGTGTCCCCAAAGACTATCTACAACAACATCTCCACATCGATTGTACTATTCCCCCTCAAAATCTTGCTGCTGATTAACAGGGTGGGTTTTTTTCCTGAAGAATATGCTGTTTTTCTAGTTTGCTATTCACCTCCACAAATGACTGTGTGATGCAGTTTTGTGTCTCCAAGCCTGCAGTAAATGAGAAACATTTTGTAGAATTTTCTTTTGCTCTTGAATTTTTCAACATGCACATGGGATAAGAATGTAACAAGACTCCAATAGAATTTTATAATTGGATCAAAACACAGTTCACCCACATATGAGCTGGATTGGTTGTGATAGATGTCAGGAGAAACTCTAAGGCAATACTAAAATTCTTTTATTCCATAACTGCCAAATAAAATAGTACTAAAAGCCTGTGAGCAAAAGCCTCCTGGTTTGGCTGGGTTTAAATAGGAAAAGAGCAATCAAACAGTGGATGGGGCATCAGTGAAATCAAATTATGTGAAGCCAAATGGTAAGATTGCCATACCATCCTCCTTGCTTCCATTTCTATTTCAGTTCTGAACGCGTTAATCATGGCTAGATGATTTGCACCTTGAATCCAAACCAGGTACGTATCCCATCTTTGGGAAGAACCCAAGGCTGACACCTCTTTGAACTGTGTGGAATATCTGCGTGCAGCTCCTCCAGCTGCCGTTAAGACCGTATCAGATCTGGTCTGCCACCCAGATGCAGGACTAGCTGGAGTATGCATGTCCTGTTGGGTTTTTTTACTCTAAAGCTGAAATACTGACTTGCATGCTTCCAAGGAAGAGGCAGTAACCTCGCCTCGAGGGTCTACAGGAGGGTGCCTGGCTCCACCAGGCTGGGCTGAAGGACCCCACTGGCCCCACACTGCCAGGCTGGAGTTTCCAGGGTCCCCCTGCCCCAGTCCTGCCCCACAACCAGAGCTGCTGCCTAACCCCAACCCCACTGCCTGCCCAGCAGCCTCCTGGCACCAGAGCTCAGCCTCTTTTCTCTGCACCATGTGCCTCCCAACCTGGTGCGCTGCAGCAGTGTCCCACACAGACCCGCGTCTCCTGAGCCGGGGAGCCAGGGTGGGCGAGCTACAGACAACACCCCTTCCGACACTGGAAAGCCGACTGCCAGGACCTGCGCACTGAGCTGCCTTCCCAGTCAGTCCAGTCCCCGTCTCTGGGACGACCTCAACCCCAAAAGCATCGGTGGAAGAAGTCAGCAACTACTGAGATGCTCCCGTTTCTCCACGAGGCACAAGGAGAAGCTGTGCTGGAGCACCCATGGTCTGAGATAAAACCCCTCCCAGCAGCATCCTTGGAGGAGGCCGACACAGTGTGGTGAGACGGGAGACGAGGATGAGCTCATGCCGTGCCGCCCGTGGTGTGCAGCAAAAGCCTCGTCTGTTTGTATTAGCCTTTCCTCAGCAGAGATGTCGTCACTCTGACCCACAGCCCCCGAGGAAAGCAAACAAAAGCAGGGAGGGCAGAGCAATCGTCAGGTCCCGCCGAAGCCCTGATGCAGCTCACCATTGCTGTGTGTGCTGCCCAGTTTTTATGTCAGCGATGCAACATAATTAATTAGATTTAGACTAGATGAGAATACGTTAGACACAGTGAGACGCTACCTTCCTGCCTGTCCATCCTTGGAAGAGCTGGGCACAGTTTCTTTCCTTATGCATATTCCCTTAATAATATATTTGTCACAAGGATTCTTCCTACACCCATCTGGCATATAGATATTTTTCCAAATTTGTCTTTTTTTTATGTTCTAAAACCTATTTTACTTCAGATGCTTTCATAATGAAGCAGCAAAAGCCTGCCATAGCTTGATATATGGAGCAGAAATCACATCTGTGCCAGGCTGTTTTCTAATCAGATAAAGCACTGAATACCTGCAGTGCTTTTTCTCCTGGCCTTTGAGTAGATGTACCTGAGTGACTTCCAGTGCTAGGCTAGCCTTGCATTCACAATTAAACGACAAAATACCATTCTTAGTTTTACCTTTCAGCTAATTTCGGTGCTTTTAAAAAAAGCAAAAGAACCATTGGAATTGCCTAGTGGCCCTCCCCCCCGCCCCGCACAAAACAAACCATGGAAATTCATTCTGCAACTCGGGCATCAGCCCAAAAACCTGTGCTTGAAATAGAGAGTACCTTTTAGAAGGGCATTTGCCCTCATTTCTCCTTTTAATGCTGTTGTTCACACCATATAATTTAGACATCCGCGTACTGGAAGCAGGCAACAGGGCGGGGACTTCGACGAGTTCCTTCTTACCAAATCTGGGCCCCAGACAGAAGGAGAAAAAGAGTTGTGACGACCCATTTTCATCAGCGCCGTAAGTCTATGGTGCGAGGAACTTCGCTTAACCCAACAGAGTCACAAGGAGGTGCGTCGACTTTTCTCTGAGCCTTCACCTGCCCTGCTGTGTCTTGGCTCCTCGCCACCGCCTGGCTCCTTTGCATGCACGCAACCACCAGGCGAGATGGATTCTGCAGGAGATAATTTCATCTGAAGCCACATTAACTCCCCAGACACACTGTCTGCTCCTCATGGTACGTCCCAGGAGAGGCTCCTCTGGCACGGCAGAGACAGGTTTGTGGCACTCCCCTATGCCAAATCCCGGGAGAGAGTTCCTCCTACTTTGAATTTCCTCTGTTCATATAAAGCAAAAGGACAATCTGAGACATTGCTCTCAGTATAGTTCAAAACACAGTTTGAAGTGTGAATTTTTCAATATTTGAAGCATTGGCTTTTATGATTTATTTATTGATATTCCAGGACAAGTATTGCAGAGTGGAGCTGGTGCCTACTCCAAATATAACAACAATCAGGGAATGAATAGCAATGTTTTCATAGACATTTTGACCATTGCTATGCAGATAAGTTTTGTCTGTGCATAAGAACACAAAGATAAGCAGATAAGATCCAGCATTCTGGAGAAATGCTAAAAAAAAACCCTGACTCTGAAACATAATAATTCATATTGTTTTATTTCTGACAATAGTATGTACTTTATGAACAGAACCTGACTTTATACCGGGTGTGACTCAGGCGTAGGAGGTGTGCAGGGTTTGCTGTCTCTTATCCCTTGAGTCCACCTTGTAATATTGCTGGTATCCGTGTGTAACAGATAGTGTTGTGCACTGGGCTGGAAGATAATAAATAGATGTGAGCTGATGATTTACAGGAGGGTGCTTGGAACTCCTTGAACCACCAGGGAAGGGAAACTGTGCCGGTACAAGGTTGTGCTGTCAACCTCGCAATAGTTTTTCCTCTCTCCTGAGGGCAATTTCTCCAAGATGTAACTTGCTTCCTGCCTCATCATCTGGAAATTCACAAATCAGAGGAATTGTGGTTAATTACTAAAATGGCTGATCCATAGATTCTTAGCTGTCAGAGCCTGGGGGGGGTGGGGGTTAATTGTTGTTTTTCTCTGAAAGGATTTCTCCTAAAGTGATGAAATAACTCACATTAATGAAGATTGCAAATAGAATACTTTTGTGATTATTTCCAGTTGTTGAAAGAATTGCTTATTTAAAATGCATTGCTTTCTTATGTGAAGAAACTTATATTTCTGCAAACAGCCGGAATAAATTTAGCCCTAAAACATTCATAACGAAGGATGAATGCATATGCAGTCTAACACTGTATGTGATCTCTGATCATACAGTAGTTAAGTTATACAATCACAGTGATTTATGGTACTAAACTGTGGAGCCTCATATCTGCAGGGGTGTGGATAAAGGGGTGGAACTCTCATCAATCAAAAGACTATACTTGTTCAGCATTGGGATAATTAAGGCAGACAGTAAAAAAGCATGAAATAATATTAAAAAAATGAAATCAGAATTTCTATTTGCATAGTGTTATTAAGCAATACAGTGCTGAGCCACCTTTTCAAAAAGCTTGCCTAGAAATCCGCTTATTACCTTGTAGCACTTGATATATGTCTTCTTCATATTCATGCTGAGGGTATTTGTAGAGTAGTTATATAATACACATACCGTCCTCAGCTTAAAACACAGGATTACAAATAATGGCCACCTTTCTAGTTTATTCCAAGACAGAGACAAAACAAGAAGGGAAAAAAAAAAA
>VZTV01111032.1:0-16552 GCA_013400875.1 Anhinga rufa
GGGGTTAAACCACGACACTGTGCCAGTTAAATCAGTGCCAACCAAACATCTAACCCATCTTCTGCAAAGCATTCTTCCAAGTAAGAATGTTAGAGAATATTAGAGGCTTCCTTTGATTCTTTTTTCTTTTCAACACAAATTTGAACTTCTGCATTTTCATGCAACTCACAAAATCTAGAGGATAAGCTAAGAAAATAATTCATGATAGAGACTTCATACTTTATCTATCATTTGGTGGGAAAGACATTGTTATTTGTTTTATTAAACAGTGCGTAATTAAAAGTCAATCTGCAAGAATGCAATAGAATCTGTGTAACTAGTCAATTTTTTGTCAATGACAATGTCCAATTTACAGGAAATCAGTAATAAAATGTTTGTTTTCAGCACTATCTGAAAAATGATTTGTATATTATGAAAATAAATCCATATGGCTTGGGTCAGCAGATAAACATCCATAGGCAAAGTTCATGGGAAGGTGATCCCGCTTAGGCGCTGAACTGAGAAGTGCTGTTCAGGGAAGACAAATTATAGTTTACTTCTTCAGGTCTCTAGCACATTGTGGAGAAATGAGTTTAGTTCCTTTGAGAATATCTGTCATATCCAAGCAGGGAAGAATACCTTAATAGGCTGTGCCCATTTCTTAATGCATACAAGATAGATGTCTCCAGAGGAGGGAGAGGAGGAGTCTTATGTATAAAAGTTTCTGAGCACAAGCTTGTTAAGAAAGTTGGCAATCAATTATAGAAACTAATCCACTCAATGAATTACTAGTGTTTGTTAGTAAAGCACCACTGGCATAAAATAATTTCATTAACTAAATACCTGCTGTACCACGCCCTAGTCTTCATTTGCTCTGGCAGGTATAGCAGCCACTTTTTAAAGTCTGGCATGTGTCAGTGAGTGGCAAGTACCCAAATCAAAGGAAACAAACTCAGTAATCCTAAGGATTTTACTTCCAAAGGAATTTAAAAGGAAATGGAACCTATTAGTTGTAGTGCTTGACAGGAGCACGTATGACAATAACAAAGGGAATCTACAGATTGAAATGGGATACTTCCAAACAGTTCTTCGAAATGCCTGAAAACATTTCCGAAAGGATTTGTTTATGCCAAGAAAAGCAGTCTGTTTTCCATTGTTGCTTAAGGTGCCAGGCATGGTACAAGCTCACAGAGACAGGGCATGAAGCCAGACCCAACTAGCTCCTGTGTGGATTGGAAACAAGCTAAAAAGCCAAGCCTGATTTACAGAACTCAGGCTCAGATCTTGATCTGAACTTTCCCACTGCCTGGGTGAGTCTGAAACCTCTCCTGAGCTCATCTTGGCTGAATGAATTTTTTTTTGTTCTTCTTCTGAGCAGAAATGAGGGGGTGATTTGACATGCAAACAGCACAGCTCTGCAGCAGCAAGCACATGAAAGATAAGAGACATACTGCTGTAAAGCAAGCACCAGAATTTGTTTGCATTTTGAGCAAGGACATAGCTAATAAGTGTGCAGTGTTACAGCACCAAGCTAATGGACCAGATCTCTTTAGCAAGGCCTCTTGTGACAGGACAAGGGGTAATGGTTTTAAAATAAAGGAGGGTAGGTTTAGACCTTCCTGGGTATAAGGAAGAAATCTTTTACAATGAGGGTGGTGAGACACTGGCACAGGCAGCCCAGAGAGGTGGTAGATGCCTCATCCCTAGAAACCTTCAAGGTCAGGTTGGACGGGGCTCTGAGCAACCTCTGAGCAACCTCGGCTAGTTGGGGATGTCCCTGCTCACTGCAGAGGGGTTGGACTAGATGACCTCTAAAGGTCCCTTCCAACCTAAACCATTCTGTGATTCTATGACTCCTGGGAAGGGGCTACAGAAAAGGGAGAAACCATAGGGACTGAGTAGGCAGATGGACCCCCTTTGATTCTGTGATTACTTCCACATTTCTATTTACTGATACCACAGCAGTGTTAACCTGCCATAACAATACTTGGAGCCTGAAGCAGTTTCCAGACCTGCCCCAGTTGTCCCTAAGAGACACAACGAAATGCAAGTGTGCCAGTGCATTCAGGACAGGCAGTGTTTGAATTCTGCATCACAAATACCCTAATGCTACCCTAGAAAAACAGTTTCCTTCTGTGACCATGGGTGGGCAGAATCCATTTTGGAGACATGTTGAATCTACATACACTGGAGCTTTGAAAACCTGCTGCCTGGGGCTGAGACATGGCGGGGAGAGAGAGAGTCAAAAGAGATGCCTGATTGCCTACTGGTAGAGCAGTGGCAAAACATCAGCCTCAACATCTGTCCTCCCTTTCTAGCCTTCTGTATACCCTACAGAAGTTTACACTGAGTTGCAGTAAATTGCTCAGATCCTCTCCCTTCCTACCTCCCCCCCCCCCCCNGCTTTGAAAATATTCCAGTCATAATAAGAGAGGAAGCAAACTATTACTTCCCCAGCACATGAGCAGAGGAAGCACGCTGGTTTGCTCTGTGGGCAGTGCATATCTGTGCTCTCATTAAAGTTACAGTAGAAGTTTCACCCTGCTGGAGTCATCAGGAGTTTGGCACTGGATTTCATCCTCTGCAAATGACTGTGCTACACCCTTTGGAAGCACTGGATAATATCTCAGCATCCCCAGACTAGCAGAACCCGGAATTTCTAGCTCGGAGAAGATTATCTCACAGATGGATTAAGAGGTTTTAGTAAAACCCCCCAGTTACTTCAGCTAGGATGGATGGCTTAGCAAAATATGCTCCACACTACATGAACAAGAGCCCCCTTCCACATACACAGTGACCGCCTGTAGCCTACTGCCCACAAAGCGTCTTCACAAGACTTGCAAAAGCTCAGAGGCAAAAGGCTTACCACCTCTGCATCAGCAGGGAGTCCACTGCTGGGTTTCGCACGTCCCCTGCTCACACAGCACATCTGCCCAGTTGTACGCTGACTCTGGGCACACGTCCCAGGAAAGGCTCCATGTGTCCCAAGAAAGGCTCCACAACCTTGCACCAGCCTTGCACCAGCAAGGCCTCTCAGCTGCACTGCAGGCTGCGCAGCCCCACAACGGGTGTGATAGCCCAGAGAGATGTATCTTAACATCATGATCTCTAGAGATCATTGTTATTTTCCCATTATATATAGCTGTCCATACAGCAACATTTGAAGAAAAATTCTTTCAAATAATTTTTTACTCTGTGAGCTTCTTTCAAAGTTGAATTTCTGTCTTAAAGGTCCCCAGTCCTGTAAGCTGACCATTTTCTTATCCCATGTGTTTTGGAGATACCAGATATTTTAAAACACTGGGAAACATGGTGAATTTTAATGGAACAATCTTTTTATCTGCAAGCACTCAACTACTTAAAAGAAAATATATTTTTCAAATGTGTGCAGCAGTGATTTGGCATCTTTATGTTAAAATTAACTAATTTTATGGTGTTACCTTCTGGCTGCTGCTCACGACAATTTAGAGTTTGCAGTTACAGCCCATTATAAAAGGGAAGGGCTGCAAGAGGGTGTTAACAGCCTATTTAGGATATAAAGCATCGTGCAGTACACAGATTTAAATTCAGGTGCAGTATAAGGTCAGCCTTGAATTGTATGTATAATATGTTTGTCAGGCACCCCATGTGTAAAACTGACAGCTCTAACCTAGTTGCCACAGGCTGTTTTATACAGTTGGGAATATTATGTCTCTTTGACTTCGGTGATGTACACTTGAAAAGAAAATTGTTTCATTTTGAGGAAACTTGGAAAGCTGGAGCCTATTGCAGTAATGAAATAGAACATAAACTTTCTAGTTAAAAAGGCTATTTGGAATTAATTAACATCAGCTCATGCCACAATTACATGCAATATATACACGTTAATAATAATGATAAAAGAATAATGAAGCTCATATAATCCAGTTTTCTTTTTGTATAAATTTGACACATGTGGAGTCTGGCTTTGCTCTGCTACTTTGGAAATGTGAGCCGAATGCTTTGAGCACTCCAGATTCCAGTGAGCGCATGGTGCATGGCTCCAGGAGCAGTGCACAAAGCCAGCAGTGCTCACAGCTCTGTGCCTCCTGCAGTACACGAACCTCATGTTTTCTGCATGATCCTGAAGTGCACACTGCACCAAGATAAGGGGGCAAAGTTCCCACTGACATCTTTAAGGCACAAGTTGTTCCCCACCACCACCACCATCTTGTGGAGCCGCAAAGCTGTGGCCCTACCTATTCCCAGCTGATATGGTAATAAATAAGTTTTGTTGTCCCATTTTACACTTAGTCTGCTCTAACATGGACAGAATAATCCAGTCATTGAGTGAAATATGAGCAGTCCATGGCCGAGGCAATGCTCTAGTGCAAAACATTTGAATTTAAACACCAGACCACTTTTCAGCTACAGCAATCTTGCCTTTCAGAAAGAAAAGGATAGTGGAAAGAGAAAGGGTAGCTTAGAAGGAGCATGTTGATGAAGAAATTGAGGCACACAGTAGCACTGTAGGTTGCCAAAGTCATATAATGGATCTGGGACAGAACTGTTTCCCAATCTACCACCTCAGCAGAAAGCCCACTCTCTTACACTGCATGCAACCACCAGATCGAAATGGAGGAGAGAACATTTTACAACAATTGCAGAAATGACAAAGGTGTAGGCTCTGAAAAGATGAGGGCTGACCAGTATTAGGATACTGTCTCTTCATTATGCCCTACAGCTTTCTTCCAGAGAACAACAGTGCTGTTTCCAATCATTTCTTCCTCACTTTCTCGGAAGAAATGGGTGATGATTTGTCAGGCCATTGCACACTGATATAGAAAGTCCAGCTCTTCGCAGAGCAGTTTGAAGATACCAAAGTTTTTTATGAGCACTCTTGGGAGTTAGATTCTCAACTGGTGTAAAACAACACTCAGCAATGTCAAATGGAAATATTCCAATTTACATCACCCATGGATTTTGCAGCTCTATTTCTTATATAAGTGTTCTCAATATCTTTCAGTCGCTTCCCTAAAAGGTACAATTCAGATCGAATATTTATCATCCTTCTATATTTCTTATCTTCATTTTAAAATGGAAAAGAAAATAACAAGCTGTCAGCAGAGTAATCAATTGCTATAGTAAACATTACTTTAGCATACTATGTAGTACTTATCTCTGTTCTCTTTAATTAAATCTGTGGTGTGTGCTGTCATTTGTCTATGCAGAATAAGTGTTCTTCTCACCAACCAGAAACTTAACTCCACTAATTAACTCTTTGGTTTTAGAACAAATTAGGTTAAATTAGCCTGATTTTTCTCATTTCCCATGTTACTGCACACCAGTCATTTCTGTCCCTCAGCACCTCTGATGTGCAGGATCTGTGTTACTGCTCTGAACCAGCAAACTTCAGCACCCAGTTGTAATGATGGAAAAAATACTTATACTATGTAAGAAAAGCCACTTTTACAGGCCTTATTTATCTTCTAATGATAATGAATATTCCAAACCTAATGTTTAACTGAATATATGAATTTTTAAGTTGGGAGGATCACATGCAGGCACTATGTACCACTTGTGAAGGGCAAAAGTACGAAGATACTCATTAAATAGATGTGAGACCAATGATTTAAAACATTTAGATGAATGAATATTTGGATCTGAATTGTTAATGTGTACAGATATATAAAACAAGAATTGGTGTTAAAGTTATAGGTCATTTGTTCAGCTAGTCCAAATCACTGAAAGGTCCTTCTACATCAGAGAAAATGGTCATGCTTATGTCAGCAAAGTGTCTTGTCCTATGGTTTGAAGAGAAAGGCAGTATGCTGTCTTGGGAATGTCTCCAGGAAAAATGTAGCCAAAGACAAGTTTTCTTACCACTGAGAAAGCACCTGGAAAGGAATTTTAACTGAAAGTTCCAGCTTTTAAACCCAGGTGTTGCTTAGAAGTGAGATGCCCAGACAGCAGTACATAACAACTCTCTTCAGTGAAGTCTTTCTGCTCCAGTTCAGAGAAGCAGCCCAAACAGTGCAACACTGTGCTCAGCTACACAGTCCAGAAGCCGCACTGGAATCAGTGTAAATGAATGATGCCTCTAGCTGTTATTCATATAAGCTTAGGACCCCACTCTGCCCCCAGAAATGTGCAGACCTTGGCTCAATATAATACTTGAAGAACAGTTTGTTTCTGAGCTCATGGCTTCCAAATGAAGCCCCCTATCCCTGGACAGGTGAAGGAACAGTTCATTCTGGAGGTCATCTCCAGGCACGTGGAGGAAAAGAAGGTTATGAGAAGTATTCAACATGGATTCACCAAGGGAAGATCATGCTTGACCAATCTGGTAGCCTTCTATGATGGCACACCTGACTGGGTAGATGGAGAGCAGTGGATGTTGTTTACCTTGACTTCAGCAGGGTTTTTGACACTGCCTCCCATAACATCCTCATAGGTAAGCTTAGGAAGTGTGGGTTAGATGAGTGGACAGTGAGGTGGATAGAGAACTGGCTGAATGGCAGAGCTCAGAGGGTTTTGATCAACAGGCAGAGTCTGGTTGGAGGCCCATAACTAGCGGTGTTCCCCAGGGGTCTGTACTGGGTCCAGTCCTGTTCAATATATTCATCAGTGACCTGGATGAAGGGATGGAGTGTAGCCTCAGCAAGTTCGCTGATAATCCCAAGCTGGGAGGAGTGGCTGATACGCCAGAAGGCTGTGCTGCCATCCAGCGAGACCTGGACAGGCTGGAGAGCTGGGCCGAGGGGAACCTCATGGAATTCAACAAGAGCAAGTGCAAGGTGCTGCCCCTGGGGAGGAACAGCCCCAGGCACCAGTACAGGTTGGGGCTGACCTGCTGGGAAGCGGCTCTGCTGAGAAGGCCCTGGCAGTGCTGGTGGGCAGCCAGTGCCCCTGAGCCAGCGCTGGGCCCTCGGGGCCAAGAAGGGCAGCGGTGTCCTGGGCTGCATGAACAGGAGTGTGGGCAGCAGGGCGAGGGAGGCCATCCTGCCCCTCTGCTCTGCCCTGGGGAGGCCGCAGCTGGGGTGCTGTGTCCAGTTCTGGGCCCCCCAGTTTAAGAAAGACAAGGAGCTGCTGGAGCAAGTCCAGTGGAGAGCCGCAAGGATGCTCAGGGGACTGGAGCATCTCCTTGATGAGGAAAGGCTGAGAGACCTGGGCTTGTTCAGCCTGGAGAAGACTGAGAGGGATTGTATCAATGCTTATGAATATCTAAAGGGTGGGTGTCAGGAGGATGGGACTGGACTCTTCTCAGTGGTGCCCGACGGCAGGACAAGGGGCAACAGGCACAAGCTGGAACACGGGAAGTTCCACTGAAATATGAGGAAAAAGCCCTTTGCTGTGCGGGTGCCAGAGCAGCGGCCCAGGCTGCCCAGAGAGGCTGTGGAGTCTCCTTCCCTGGAGACTTTGACACCCCGCCTGGACGCGGTCCTGTGCCCCTGCTCTGGGGGTGCTGCTCACGCAGGGAGCTGGACGGGGGGATCTCCGAGGTCCCTTCCAACCCCTACTATTCTGTGATTCTGTGAAATGCTGTGCTAGAACCCAAATAATCCAAAATTGGACTATTAAAAGCAGTAACAACACAGCACTAGTTGTAAAACATTGCCTGAATTTTTGTCAATGCACTTTGCAGATATGAAGTTTTCCTCTTGTGTAACACTTATAACTGTTCAGTCACTCTGCTGAATTAGTGTATATTCTTGGTACAGAGACATGGAAAACATTGAGTTGTTTCACAGTTCTGTGGTAGGCCCCAGGGGCACTGATCTAATTTCACTGCATCACAACAAGGCATCTGTAATATTACAGCACAACCTACAACTGAGCTGGAGTTAGCACAGCCACCACACTACTGGTACAACCTTGTCATTTCAATTCTTTACGCTTTTTTCACCAGCAAAGTCTCATTTCCCCAGTCTAATAGTGTCAGCTAATAACCAATAACAGTCTCAACAATGGAAAATCTATGGAAAGTGAAAGGAGCAAACTGGAATGATGAAACAGAAGTTCACATTCCTGATCCAACTCTAAGTTGAGGGAGTGGGACAAGAAGGGTATAAAAGGGTCTTGTGATTTGTAACGTAAAGGAAAATCAGGAAGCCATACCGTTCAATCTTCATAGTGGCATTGCTTAAAAATTACATCAGTGTGACCCAAAGTTTTAGGACAATAAAACCAAAATAAACCAAAGAGTCAAAATCTCTTGGTTCAAAAGGTCAGAGCTAAACTGAATTGACATTTGGATGTGCATTTTTTGGCTTCCATGAAAATAAATTTCCCAGAGAAAGCAGCAATTTTCAATAAATAAATACATAACAATGAACCATCAGAAATAAAGGTTTTGACAGGAAATATTCAATTTACTTAAATATAAATGGATTATGGCATGCTTAAGAATTAGCTCAAATGGGTTTGCTGGGATATTAGAAAAATGAACAGCAAAGCCACACAGCACACCAGGAGTCTCTGCACATTTATTTTCCATATCAGATTCCACTGGTACTTTTATTTGTGCAAGCCCATCATCTGCTCCTGGAGTAGTGCCCATGAGAAAAAAGATACTATAATAGATCAGCACAATGGACAATACATTGGAACCTCCTTGGAAAGGTTTCCTGTATTGAAGATCTCTTTCATTAAGCATCTCTCTGACCTGACTTCTCCTTTTCTCCCCTTACTAAGAAATTTTAAAGGAGAAAGCAAAAGATCAACCCTGTAGAAACCACATAGATGAAGGAGCTTGCAGAAGGCTGTGCCACCTCTGTGTACCAGATTGCATTTCCAAGCAATCTGCTTGGCCAGTAATGGAATGAAGCAGGGAATACAACCCTACACCATCTTTTCTTCAAGGACCTTAATGTGCTATAGAAGCATAAATTAATTAAATCTCATAACACCTGGAAGAGGCAGGTAAAAGATCTGGGACTACTTTACCGGTCCTAGAGCAGGAGCCACTGCAGCCGTTTAACAGTAGATTGCAACAGTATACACCTGTGAAGGGAAGAGAAGGGAAAGAATTAATAAGACCTATGAAATATTCTTACAAAAAATGCCCCCAAGCCTCTATTATTCATTGGTACTCAGGGCCTCTATTTTACCTCCCATTAGCAACTCCAGAAGGCAAAGTTGACTGCACTAGTGAGGCATAGCTTCTGCACCAGCTCGCAGACAGGAACTGCTGATTCTAAAATCAGGCCTTTCCTTGGAAGTGTGTGCTGCACCTGATTATTTTTTTAGTTATCTTCTTGTAAGTTGAAAAACAGATTCGCATCTCAGCTACAGCACTTCTTTTTCAGTGCTAGAACACTAGCTTTGCACAATGGAAACAGTGATCAGTATCTGCCTGTTCAGACTGTCACCTGATTATTGCCCAAATAACCCTTACATAGATTTACTTCCATAACTAAGACTTTACAATAATCTGGAAAAAATGTAAACAAAATTAGGCTGCTTTATGAAGATTTAGACTGTCCTCACAGTATTCATTCTTTGCTACATAAGGTGAAAAACTGTATGATCTCTTTCATAAAAAACATATTTAATTGTAAACTGCATTGCATACCTAAAAACATGTTCTCCAGCTGCCAAAATTATTCTCCAATGATGCTAAATAATATTCCTTGTCATTTTTACACAGACAGTATATTAAACTAATAAATTTGTTGATGAAATATTGCATAATGGAAAAGGAAATATGTTTATTTTTCTAATAACTTCCATGGTTTTTAATCAGTTCAATGTGAATTCAATACAGCCAATCTTCTCTTGGTACTGCTTCCCTTATTGAAATCAATTCTTCAAAAGGGAAGGCAATAAAAAAAAAAAGAGAATGTAAATGTCTGAGTTACAATCAATGGAAATAATTACATAGTCTACTTCCATTTCTGGGAAACAAAGTGACTGGGGACTTAGTCTTCACACTTGCGCAAAGGTACAAGTTCTCTCCCAAAGCAAGCGCTCAGAAGTGACACAACTTTGGTACCCACGTGTGCAATTCAGAGTCTGGCCAGTTACCAAATCTGTGTCTTCTGCTTTTAGCGTAATGAACTACACAACTTTCCTCTGAGTTTCAACACTGGTACGCAGTGGCTGCCTCACTTCTGATGATTTCTTTGTCCCCCATGGTAGTCTCATAAGTAAATGTAAAATTCTTACCTAAGTTCATAATCAAAACACTATGAATTCTAGGACCTCTGCTTGTGATTAAATAAGAAACTACATAAAACAGTGTCATAGAATCATAGAATGGTTTGGGTTGGAAGGGACCTTTGGAGGTCATCTAGTCCAACCCCCCTGCACTGAGCAGAGACATCCCCAACTAGACCAGGTTGCTCAGAGCCCCGTCCAACCTGACCTTGAATGTTTCCAGGGATGGGGCATCGACCACCTCTCTGGGCAGCCTGGGCCAGTGTCTCACCACCCTCAGTGTAAAAAATGTCTTCCTTATATCCAGTCTAAACCTACCCTCCTTTAGTTTAAAACCATTACCCCTTGTCCTGTCACAACAGGCCTTGATAAAGAGATCGTCCCCATCTCTCCTACAGTCCCCCTTTAAGCACTGGAAGGCTGAAATAAGGTCTCCACGCAGCTTTCTCTTCTCCAGGCTGAACAGCCCCAGCTCTCTCAGCCTGTCTCCACAGCAGAGGTGCTCTAGCCCCTGATCATCTCCGTGGCCTCCTCTGGCCCCGCTCCAGCAGGTCCATGTCCTGTCTCTGCTGGGGGCTCCAGAGCTGGACGCAGCGCTGCAGGGGGGTCTCACCCGAGCGGGGCAGAGGGGCAGAATCCCCTCCCTCGCCCTGCTGCCCACGCTGCTGGGGATGCAGCCCAGGGCACGGCTGGCTTTCTGGGCTGTGAGCGCACATTGCCGGCTCATGCCCAGCTTTTTGCTCACCAGTACCCCCAAGTCCTTCTCCGCAGGGCTGCTCTCAGTTCCTCCATCCCCCAGCCTGCATGGAGACTGGGGGTTGCCCCGACCCAGGTGCAGGACCTTGCACTTGGAGAAGTAAACAGCTTTCACAGTTCCCTATTGTTGGAAAAAACAGTCAGTTGGTGGTAGTTGGGTATGACAATGATGCACTACAATTTCCAATGACCAAATAGCAACACATCCACTCAGCTAACTACAGGACTCCGTGTAATGACTGTTGAATCAAGAGTGATGAGAGAAGGCGTGCTGCCAAACTTCGTGCCTGTCCAGTTACGTCCCCTTTATTTTCATAGAATGATTTTTAATGTTTTTAGAAACATTATACAAAGCCACAACTATTATTATAAAGATAATCCCACACCACAGCAAAGAAGTTAAAATGGAAATTCACTGTGGGGTGGTATCAAACACTCTGATTGATGGTTTAAACATGCAACAGTAACAAATTTTCTGGGACAACATGACTGTTTAGATTGCCACAGGACTAATTCTGGGGGCTTTTGACATTGTCCACGTAGATAGCCCGTTTCATACTCTACCACTTATTCAAGACCTAAGAATGGTAGAGAGAAATTTTATTCAATCTATGGGCCAAATATTATTTTACACAATTTCAGGTTCAGGATCTTGTCCTTTTGGTTCAGGATTTTGTTGTTTTGGAAATATTCTGTTTGGTGGTTTATTTTTAAACATCCTCAAAAGCAAAATTGCATACGAGGGAATTTAAAAATCAAGGGTTATCTAAAGAAAGTGGTTTACCTCTTGATAAACTATTCTGTCAACACTGTAGCTGAACTTCATAATTCTTCATTCCTGTGAAGAATACAACATTCTGGATCTCTCTCAGGCAGGATTTTTTTTTATTTTTTATTTTATGAGCAGAGCAGAGAGAAACCTTCCTTCTCATCCTCTTCTCAGTGCTTGGATCTCAAACAGAATTTGGTATTTTACATCACCAGTTTGCCCTATGCCGTTTCCATGAGGAAAAGGACATTAGCTCTTCCTTGCAATGAAGAAAATGTGTCGGTTCTTTAAAATAATTAAGAAAAACAAAAGTATCAAATGGGCTAGATGTATCACAACAATCATGGTTCAGATATGATCATCAGAGGTGTAATGTGAGTAGGACCTGCATGGCTCTGGAGCTGTGGGATACTAAGTGTAAGCCAGTGTGCTCTTGTCTGCTTGTTTTGCTAATTGAGGATGGGGCATAGCAGAATAGTATTGATTGCCCTTCAACTCCTCCTTCCTCCCCTATTGTCTCAGCCTGCTCCCAATCATCCAGAAAATGTAGGTCCAACAGCAGAAACTTCACAGATGTCAGATCCAAAGCAAGAGATAACAGAATTAGCTGCATCAACTTTACACAGATGAAGATTCCCTCTAGCACAAGGTATATTCTCCAGGTGTCAATGTGGCCAGCTAAGTTCATTTTGTACTGACTGAACTTAACAGACTGTAAAATCTATTTGACTATAAGCAATTCTCATTCAAACCTAGAACGTAAAAATACTTTTTTCTCCCTTTTTGAAGCCAACCTCAAAAGTCCCATGATTTTCCTTGCAAAGTGGCCACACTCTTTTCTTTCCCAGTGTGATGCCACATTCTCCCCTTGAGAGAGTGATATATAAACAATTTCTGAAAAAATAATATAAAAATATTATAAACAAAACCACTCCTGCTTCCTCTCCAGTATGCCATTACAGTCAGGAAAGGGCATTTATGGACTTTCTTCTCCTTCCTTCATGTAGTCCTGAATTTGTTCTCTTCTTGTTCTCTTCAAATCCATTAGCAAGACAAGAGTCAGACATGCTGGTCTGTTCATCTATGATTTGCTACTTGAAAGTATCTGAAGCCCAGAATAAAAACCCTGTAGAGATGCTTGGCTGAAGTAATTTGGCTGGGGAACAAACCATCTTCCTTAGGAAAGATTTCCCATCATAATGGGAAAGATAAAGTGAACAAAAACTTCATCCCTAGCAGTAGTCACTAGCAGGAAAGAGACTTCTATGTACTGAATGCACTGGCCCAGAAACATTCAGCTGCTGCAGTGTTTAGCTGCTGTTTTCAATACTCTTTGGCAGGCAGGCTGCAGCAAGTGTTGCAAAACAGTTGCCGGGGGCAGGTATACAAAAAAACCACATGCAGAAACACAAGTGCCTGTGCTATATTGGGTTCATGTGATTAGCACTGATACTTGCCTGAAATGCTCAACTATCACCTTTAATAAAGGTAGTATCCGTGAAAGAGTTTGTTTTCAGAATCCCTGCTTACTGATTAGCATTCAATTTTTTGTGTGTGTTGCAGGCATTTTTGACATTTGTACCATCTGAAAGTTACAGCTGCACTCACAATCTTCACTTGAAGGCATCCTCACCACTGAGAGTTTTTCTGAGAAATGGCAACCTATCCCCTTACCCAGAAATGTGATTTTTGAATGGAGTGCAGTTAGATGATTTCAGCGGAACGGGTGTCTTTCAGAGGTAGACATTTACATCTTTTACACTGAGTTCTTAATTTCTTTTTGTGATAGCAAAAGCCTGAGTCTATTTATTCAATTACCATGTGTTTGAGCCTACAGGCTTTGCATGCTTCTGCCTAGCTAAAATAACTCGCTCCACTGCTGAAATCTAATTGAAGGGGTTCTGTGCAGTCCCATTATGAATTGTTCTGTTATGCTAGGAAGGCTAGAGGTTGTGAAACTAGTTTTATCAGCAAAGCTGGCATCTGAGTTCATTAGCTTACACTGTAATTGCCTTACATATGATGGGCCTGATACTACCACTCCTGCTCAGAGAAAATTTCCACTGTCTTTGTTTCAGAGCTTTCAGTTCCACTTTGGGAGCGTATGGCTTTGTGATCCTGCAGGTCATACTACAATGAGTATCTGGCTGCCAAAAATATCCCAAGCAGTCAGGGTGGGACAAGGAACATGGAGATGCCATATGTATGCCTTATAGGAAAATGCTTCTCCTAGTCTAGCCAAGTCTAGAATTAGCTCAGTCCATTTTAGACCAGTGATAATCATTACAGTCCTTTCATTTCTTTAGAAGGGCTTCCATGAAGGGAAGCTAGGTATTCAACGCAGGCACAGTTAGAATGAGGAGAGGTCGGTTTGCCCAGTAGAAACAATGTCATTACAAGCCCTGTCTGCATTGCGCAACAGTGCTCCATGTAAAGCAAGACTAGTAGATTTCCATAACACTAGGCATTGCCAGATAACGATGACAGCTCTGAAAGCTGAACACATGTTCCATGCTGGTACACGAGTAATGACGAGGTACAAGTCTTTCTCTTCTAGAAACCTTGACCAGTGTGGAGTTTTCCAATAGGATTATGGGAAGTGATAAGGCCAGTATTAGCATCTCTTTCCCCTAGCTTTTTTTTTTTAGTATTGATATTAATCACTGTAGTACCCAAACAGCTGATCAACAAGTTTTGTCTCTCCTCCAGGGGCAAAGCAGAGTGGAAATGGGATCCTCTGTCTCTGCCATTCACAGGAAGAAGGATGCCATATACCAGCTATTAAGCTTCACCTAGATTTATGGCAGGTGTTTCCCATGCAAAATGAAGACATTATCCACAAAGATTCTGATTATTACCTGGAGAGGTGATGCATCACTGAAGAAAAGGAAACTGTGAAGGAATAATAGAAGAGAGAGATAAGCACAGGCAGCAGCAAGGTGGCAAAGGTTTCCTTCCTTTGCCTACAGGAATTACGCCTCCTAATCCATGAACCTCTTTTAGCTCAAGGAAAGGAACTGGAATTCACAAGGATTTCTGCAGGCAACCTCAAACTGCAGCTGGAAGGCACATTCTTCTATCAGTTTCTTATCACTGCTCTCCAGTTCAGTGTAATATTTGCAACTGTCTTTTCCTCCTTTTAAGTTCCCTGAGCCTCTGCAGCAACTATATAATGAAAAATAATATATCCACCATTTCTGGAAAAGTTGTGAAATTTAGTCTGCAATTTTTTTCCACAGTTAAGGAGATCACAGCTGTTCTTCTTCTGGAGCTTTGGAAGAGGTGCAGTTGGGCTCTTCATGTGCCATTGACTGAGCCAAAGCAAGCAGAGCTCCTGGGGATCTAGACCACTAGACTGTAACACTACTACTAAGAATCACAGTGAGAATCACTATCAAACACCTCCCAACAAATCAGATTCAATCCTCTCAAACTCCTGGCATAAGAATAGTACAATTGTCCAAAATACATCACATCCTGTATGAGCTCTCCAGCTCCTTTTAAGTCTTTTCTTTGAAAGTATACATGAAAGTATAAAGTTACTGGCACCTTTAGTAGAATGTCACTCAGTTTCCTCTGTCTGCTACTGAATGCTTAAGAACTATTTTGATGTAGTAAAAATACAATGGTTTCAGTAAAAAAAAAAATAATTGTAAATCATGAATGGTTTTTAGAGAAAAACTATAAAAGTTTGTCATAAACCAGCTACCTTGCTGCAGAACACAGGGTGCTTACAATACATACTCTACAAAAAGGCTAAATGGCTGAAGCATTAGAACAGTTTAATACAATATTTGCCTTTGTTTCTACTGTAAGGGTAGAAGATATCAGTACAGCTAGGGTACATTTTACTTGATGCTAAGTACTGTTGGAATACTACTTTAATTTATATAAGGTTTCCAGCTATCCTTGGATTATTTAGCTTTTTTTAATGCTTTACTATGCAGTTTTATGATAGCAAATTCTTCTGGAACACATAGTATAATTGAGCTGGTCAAGCAACCATGATTTCCTACAGAAACACATCCTAATAGGGTATAAATTATTGAGTGATCTTGAGGAAGAAGGTATAATTACATACACAATGCAGTATTTCCAATAAGATCTCAGACTAGGCTTCAGAAAATGAATTTTCAAAGCATTTGACCATGAAGTCCAGAATGTGGAAGAATGAACCTGAAAAAAATCAAAACAGACCCCTACAGAAAAAAATAACAAACCAAAACCAACCAACCAAACAAACAAACAAAAAAAGCATTCACATTTGTACAAATGGAACATCACTAAAGAAATAAATACATGTGCTCAGGTCAGGTGGACAGCAGCTGAAAATAAACAGGCTGGGGTACATCTGAGAAGAACAGCCACCCAACTCAGTCCCAACAGGCTGACAGAATTACTTCTTCATGACAGTAAGACACGTCTTTGCAACAGAGTCCCTTGCAAGGAAAATGGATCAGAAACATTCCCCCCACACTGTGTGGACAAGGGAGTGAGAAATGATGCTGAGCAATCTATTAAACAGTTCTGTGATGGAGCTTTAAGTCGCATCATAAAGTGAAAGGAAACTGAAGCAGAGTCTGTGACAAACCTAAATAACTGGCAGCATTTGTTAGATAAATGGAAGCAAGTGACAATAGACAAGCCAGGCTGTCTGCGCAAAGACTTTGTAGCCCTGAACTTTCAGGTGACAGAAAAAAACACAAATGTTTTTAAAGGTATTTTTCCCAGAACCACTGACATGTCATTAGGGAATGTCAGCAAATAAAGAGATAATAAAATTTTTATTGTAAAAAGATACATTATGCAAAAGAGAGTTGCTATGAACATTTAGTCATTGTTTTAACTAACTTTTCTGAGGCATTTGCAATTGACCATTTCTAAGGTGTTTGAGAATGCAAAATGCATTTTGGTCACAGAACTGCGGGAAGC
>VZTV01111036.1:2183-17118 GCA_013400875.1 Anhinga rufa
CAACCCACACTTCCTTAGCTTGTCCATGAGGATGTTACGGGAGACCGCATTGAATGCCTTACTGAAGTCAAGATAAAGAACATCCGCTGCTCTCCCTTCACTGACCTAGGCAGTCACCCCATCATAGAAGGCTATCAGGTTGGTCAAACACGATCTCCCCATGTTGACTGTTCCTGATAACCTTCTTTTCCTCTACATGCCTGGAGATGACCTCCAGGATGAACTGCTCCATCACCTTCCCAGGGGTGAAGGTGAGGCTGACTGGCCTATAGATTCCTGGGTCCTCCTTCTTGCCCTTTTTGAAGATTGGAGTGACATATGTAAATGTTGCTCTTCAACACTGCTTTCCCAATCTCTGTTTTAAGAAATGTATTCAGTTTAATCCTAGAATAAAACAAAATCTTAGCTTGCACCCAGCAGGTCTATTTACAAGTCTGTTAGGAAACCCCAGTTAGGTCTTTATTACATTTACAGTCTTTGTGAAAATTACAGTAACTCTCAAAATGTCATGGGAGAAATTCTGTGTTGTAGGATTTTAGGAAAAGCTCTTTCTATTACCATTCTTTGACTTCAAGGGCAGCAGATCTCATCCCATGATGAACGTGAGGCTTGTAAAGCCAATATTGGTAGCTCTCAGAGCATGACTAGCATCACTGGGAAGATGAACATCCATGCTTTTAAGGACCAGATATGAAGGAAGGCACATAGTGAGCAATGATGTTCAGTAAGAGATGTGATATCCTGTCATGGTTTAGCCCCAGTCAGCAACTAAGCACCACACAGCCACTTGCTCATTCCCCACACCCCTGTGGGATGGGGGAGAGAATCAGAAGAGTAAAGAACAAGGGAAAGGAACAAAACCCAGAAAATCACAAGTGGCGCAACAGTTCACCAACCACTGACCAATACTATCAGTTCCCAAGCTGCAATTACTGCCTGTCCTGCCACTTCCCTTAGCAGCAGTAAGCCTGCAGAACCCTACCCCCCTCCTGCCAGAAGGACAGTCTGCAATTTAAGGCAGCTCAGCAGGGAGGAGACTGGGGGTGATCATTGCCTACACCTGTTACTGGGGGTGATCATTCCCTACATCTGTGACTGGGGGTGTGGCTAGCCTGACTTGCTTCTGGAGTGGGCTTACAAAATTAGCTCAGCTAAAGGAGTCTGTGCCTTCCATCCCTGCACACCCCCCCAGTTAATATACTGGGCATGACATCATATAATATGGAATATCCCTTTGGTCAATCTGAATCAGCTCCAGTGAAGAAAATTAACTCTATCCCAGCCAAAACCATGACATATCCAAAAGCCAGTGTAAATTGCTAAGCATCTTCTAGTCCTCCAAGAAAGAATGCTTTTTCTGAAAAGTGTACGTATCTGCCTCTTTTTGCCACTGGAAGAGGAAACTGATATAGCAGGATTTTTCTTAAGGTAACTGAGTTTACTTACACTCCAGCTACTAGTTCACTAAGAGAGACTGTCAGACAGCACTTACGTGGTTTCAGTTAGAATACCAAGTGAGCAATCCTGCTCAAGGTATTGGTTTGAGTTAAATAGGTTGAGCTGAAGATTAACAAAGAACAAACTATTCTGAGGCTGTTCTTGTGTTTCAGCCCTTATAAAAAAATCCAACAACCTAACATTTGCTCAGAGACGAAGAGTGTCTGAACACAGGAAGAATACTCTTGGGAAGGTGGATGCAATGGCACCAACTCTTGCCTGTTTCTATTGTGACCCAGAAGTCAGGATCCTTTCCTGGATGAGCTCCACAGAACGCAGGTACCAGGGAAGAGACAAATTTTCCATTCTATCTATCCAATTTGATGCAAGGCCATGGGCTTTTAGCTGCAGTACTTCAATTGCTTCCTAAGTGTGACCCCAGGATCTGGTTAGATGGCATTTCACCTGCTACAGACAAGACTTTTGAAGTGCTTTATTTTCTCTATCTGGACAGGCAGTGAAGGTTACTGTTTTGCTGAAACTGTAACGAGGCTAGAATTGTCTTTTGAGATGCTTTTGTTGAGTAGAAGCTATAGATTCCCACTTTCCTTTTATTCTGCAGCAAACTCATTACTGTGGCATTGGCCACAAAGTGATGTGTTATCCCTTTCATCCTATTCTTTGTCTCGTTAAGACAAAGCCCCATCTCTTTGCTATTATTTCTTCTTTTTGGTCTATGTAATTAATACCCAGGCCCTTGCAATGTCCTGTTTCTCAGAGCATATTGGAAATCAACAACCAGAGCCACAAGCTTGGGCAGAAATCAAGGTCCTATCATCCACCACCAGGCCCAAAAGAAACTTTGTTTACTAGCTTCACCCAAGGCTATGTTCATCATTGCTTCCTGCTGTTCAGTCACTTTATTGTTTTTCCTCACTTTCTTTCTTGAACAGCACCCAGCCTCCTGCACCACGTATTTCTCGGCTCTGACAAGCCCTAACTCATACATCTTGGACATGCTATTGACTCTAAATACTTCCAGCTCTGTCTTTGTAGAGGGTCACTTTTTTCTACTTAGCTGGTAAGAAAGATGCTTAGAAAAGCTATTAGATTTAATGAGCTCTATCATTACCTATTGGCCAAAGGCATACCCTGTAGTAACTTCTCTATATCTGAAGAAGCTTCAGATGGCATTTGGTGCCAGAGACTTGCCTACCTGACAGCAATATTTAAGGAAGGCAAAAAGGAAGCCACAAGTAGGTGGAACAAAATAAGTAACTATTAGCATCTAAAATTATTTGGTGTACTTAGAACCCCACCTGGAAAAGATGGGGTTAGTTCATATTCCACATATTAATGTTTTATTATTTACTATTATCAGTATTCATATTAACTTATAAAAATCAAAATTGTGCTAGCCAGCAAGTTTTAAAACACATGCAATTTTCCTACCCAAAGGAGGATATGTTAGGTCCATGCAAGGCAAAATTCATGTGAAAAGAAGGTCAGACAAGGCCAGAAGTTTAAAATTTCAAAAAGAAACTCAGTATTTCACACTGGCAACAAAGCAGTTTTTCCAAGTTCCTTGTCAGCAATACAAACAGCATTAATCAAATATTTGTTATTAAATAGGAAAGAAATGGAGTATTCCTTTCTTAAGAGGGGTTTGAGAAATTGTGTATATATGGTAGGGGTGGGTTTTTACCATCTTCTTTAAGGTGTTAAAAACAAGGACAGACAGTCAGACAGTCAGATTTAAACTTACCTTGATAAAAGGGTGCAAGTACATAAATAAAGCATTTTGTGTGAAGCAAAAGGCTTCTTCACATGGAGATGCTGCTCAGTTTGGCACTGTAGGAGAAATTACACAAACCATTGCTCATAGAAAACATGGCATAATGAATAAAATTTGTCTTGAATTATTTATTTTTAGTGCTCTATTTTATCTCCTCTATCTTGCAAGGCCTGGAAATTGTTCTTGATGAGAGCTTTTTGAGTGTCTGAGTCTCAAATTAACACATTAATGTCTTCTATATAGTATAGAGGTAGGAAGAGTAGAGTGGAGTGCTTAAAAATGCACTGGATTCGACACTTTCCACTAATGGGACCACTAGTGTGTACCACTTTAATTTACTGCCTTAAAATATATCCATAAGATACTGTATTCTTGGATGTATGATGGCTGAATAAAATTTAATAGATACACAAGTGGCAGAGCAGAACTAATCCTTTCCAAGGTACCAGCTCTGTTGTAAACTGTATTTATTTTGGAATCTGATTAAAAACATGTCTTGCAGCATTAGCAAGACCTTAGAGAGACAGAAATCAAATGTGTGGGCCATAAGAGATTTCAAATGGCCAGATCATCTATAATTGGAGTAATTTTTTTTCTTCTTATTGAGGAAGGATTCTTGTTTTTCTTTATTGTATCAGAGCCTGTTATCCTTTCAATACCTTTTTAGAGCCAAGCCTTCCTGTCTGTGAGCAACAAAGAAGCAGCCATCCTCCTGAGTGTGTCTGTGCTGGGCTTTACATACCAGAGATTATGATGATGAGTGATCTTCAGTCCAAAATGCCACCACACCTTAATAGATTATTGTGTCAGTGAAGCTTGTTTGTGTGCTCTTAGCATGCCAAGTGCCACATCAAGCTTAGCTCTTAGTGAAAGGGGATTTAAGAAACATGTGCCATAAACTAAGAAGCAACCCATGAAGAGTTACCAGAGCTAATGAGGGGTAAAGGTGATGACAAAAAAACAAAGTAAATTCATTATTCATTTGAGCCTTTAGTCTAGCTACAATGATCCAGTCTATTGCCAATCCAATGGACTGAATGGAGAATCAAACCGAGATCTCCGCTCTCCAGATTCCCTCCCAATTACATCACAATAAATCACTAAATATCCCCTTGCTATTTCAGTACTGTTCTGCATATCAGACTCCATTAAGGAACTATCTCATAAAGGGGAAGAGGGTAGGGAAAGTAATGCAAGTCACTTATATTTGCTTTTGAATGCAAAATATTTACCAGTATCTAGGGGTGGTACTCCAAGCTTTGGCTACATCAAGCTGAAACTCTTGGATGAAAACACTGTCTAAAATTGGTGAGAATAAGAAAAGCCGCGGAGACAAATTCCATGAAGAGTCTATACTGAATTGGTGCTCATACATTGCATACTGTGATATAGTGAAAGAGAGCCAAGCTAGCTCTAAACTTATCTTGAATGTGGCAAGCAGTCCAGCCAATGTAGTTCAGGCTAAATTCCCTTACTATCATGCCTAAATAGGCCATATGGGATATTTCCTTAGACAACAGCTTCACTACTTATCCTCCTACACCTTGCAGAAGAACTCAGAAGAAAGGCTGAAAGCATCTTTCTGACAACAGACACAGGAAGGTGACTATAGGGGCCAGCAGAAAGTTTATTGCTGTACAAGAGGCCCAAACAAATCTGCTTCTATAAATTCAGTTGTTTTCTTCAACATGTCCTTTGTTATCACTGCAAGTCCAAACTCACAAAGTAAGTTGCTGATGTTCTGTAACACAGACCTACAGAATGCTGAGATTATTCCCCCTGGTTTTTTTTCTTGGAAAAAATATCTTTTTCAATAAAAGCAGATCATTTGTATGTGAAAATGTCTATTATTTCAAGAACTTGAAATCCTATCTGCAGAAAAGACATTTCAGTTGATTCTTTTTATCAGATAAGGTATTTAGGAAGTAGGAGATTATATCCAGAGTATAAAATGGGGCCAGACCTTAGGCTGAGACTGTGTCCTGATTGCAGACACTGACTAGGTTACACAGAGAGAAGGTTTAAAGCAAGAAGATCTGTAAGTAGCCTGTAAATCATGCATCTAAGAGAGCTCAGACAAAACCCCTATGCTTCCTTAAAAGAGATACAAAATGATGGAAGTCTAAGGAAAAGCAGGAGGGTTTGCTCCCTTACAGCACCCACCAGCCCAGGGAAGGTGCCCTGCAATCATAAAGACTTACTTCCCTCTTTTGAATGTTCAGCAATTCCTGTTCATCCCCTCTCTGGGAAGGAGAGGGTGAGGTCTAGTAAGGTTTAGTACCTGTTCGGCACCACACACTGATTCAGAGACAGATGCCTGCTCTAAGTTTCTCTCGAATATTTCACTTCCATTTTTCTGAGGGAACTTACTTAAAATGAATGTAAATTAAATTGCACCTCCAATGTAGATTACTTTTAAATCCATCCCTCCAACATCCCCCATCTCCCAAAGCATAAGAGGGCAGAGCAGGAATGTAGGATCCTAAGCCAGGTCTGTCTTAAATATCCTAGTTTCATGGTTTTAAGATGATTTATGAACCTATGAGCAACCAAATTCTTCAGGGTCCTTCTACCCATGTCTCACAGGCACTGAAATGATTTATCTTCATCTGGTTTTTCCTACTTACCTCGCCTAAGTGTGTGGCAGCAATAGAGAACCATATCAGGGAACAGCCAATTTTTACATCAAAATCTTCATTACCAGGACAGGAAGTCTTCACTCCTTCTGTGTGTGGTAGAGAAGTAATCTGCCCCTTAGCCACCGCCCTGTCAGACACTGCTTCTTTGTGCGTAATATACCACATACGTCAAGTAGGACATTCTAATTTCATTTTCAGAGGTAGAAAAGGAGTTCCTGCCCATAAAACCCACATGCAATAGCTTGCTGAACTCTTAGAGGGAAACCAGTCAGACTGCAAGACGCAATAATAAGTTTCCCTCAAAATACATCTGATTACGTAACAGATTGATGTATTAAAAATTAAATAAGGCTTGAAATTTACAGCAATTTGCAGGCACTAGGGCGTGTGCCTAATAAAGAGAGTGCATTAGCTGCTTCAGCTTTTTGAAATCCAGTCTATAAATACTGTAACATCTTCCTATTTACTTCAGTGTGGGAGGACCAGACTTTGTGAACCTGCTTGTTAAAATCAGCACTGAGTTCAGTCGGACTGACACTTTTTTAGCTATGCCTTGGTATTAATATTGGTCTAATCAGCATCTGATGATTGCTGTTCATGTCCCTGCAGACACTGTACCTTGTGCATGCTCTAAACACAACATGAATGTGGAACTCAATCCTTCCAGGAAAAGTAACAGGACCTGAGCAGGTTCCTAACCTCTCCCAAGGGCCACACTGCAATTCACTGGGACTCAATAGCATTATACTAGTTTGGCAGTGGTTATGCTAATGCTTGTGTTAACCCCCCAGGCACAGTCAATGCAAATCAGATATTTCTCAGAGTTAGACGGAGCTGCTTTCCAATGGGAGTTGGGAACACAAAGGCACTTCTGAAAGATCCCACTCAGTATCACCATCTGCATCTTACAGTTCCCAAACACACTTAAAAATCAAGACCTTGGGGCACAGTTCTGACTGAAAGCCATACATTGACATTAGGTAAGATATACATTCCCAAGGGCCTGACTCACAGAAGGCCCTACACTCTCGCTTTTCATGGAATAATTATTCATCAGCAAGGAGAGGAGTCAGTAGATAAGTTAGCAAGGGACTGACCTTCAGGGCAAAGTTCCAGTCCCCTTCCCAGTGGCTGTTCAAGTATTTTACACAAACGAGAACAGCCTTACCAAGGAAGACTGACATCCTCTTGTTTCATGTTTAAGCTTGGAGGCCTGGGAGGCTGGGATGCCTGCTGAGGATGTGGGCATCCACCTCCCTCCAGGAGCAGAAGGCTTTGACCCAAGAGTGGGCTCTACCCACAAGGCCACTGGTTGAAAGGAGGCATTGCCACAGGCAGTGTCTGCTGGGACCTCTGCCTGTGCTGGCACTGGCAGATGCCCCACAACAGCAGTCAGAAAGAATGTAAACTCAACCGAACGTTTTGCATGGAACAGGCACAGAGGATGGCCTGAGGATCAGAGAGAGACTGACGTTCTCACACCTAGCTACTGTAGGACTGGATTAAAAATTTTTAGGACACTGTCCTGTCATTCTGGGGGTGTGCTTCCATGGCATCGCTCCTCTCCAACCATGCAGAAAGAAGTTGTCAGTCCACCACTTTTCAGGGGTACTTTGCCCTTTTGTTTTTGTAAAGCTGTATGGGAAGTGGTAGGTAAATGAATGTGTCTCAGAGAAGTTAAATGAAACTACTGTGCATTGGGTTTGTGCAGTTTCCTTCCTGTCACATTCAAATGCATCAACAGCCCAGTCCAAGCACACACTGGGCTAGGTTAGCAAGCTCATCAGGCATGCTATCCTCGCCTTCTGACTTCCTCTTGGAAATAAAAACGGTAGCCCTAATGAGAATTAATTAGGGCTGGGGGTGGAGAGAGGGGATCCATCGTGGGTTTGTTTGTATTGTTTGTTTTCTGTAAACCCATGGAGGGGAAAAAATCATATTACTTCTCCATGCAATATAGTAAACGTAATAAAAAATGAACACATGGTAATTAGCTTCTCCATTAAGTATACCAAGCATAGACAATAGCAATCGTGCAGTGCTGATTACAGACATTATCCTTGCCTGGATTTTTTTTTCCACCATTCAATCAACACTGCTAAATAGAAACTTCAGTGTTCAATATTATAAGACACTAGCTGGCAGTTATACAAAGATGCCTTACACAATGTCATCTGGCTGCTTGCCTGCTTCTCATATTACCTTCCTGTCTTGCCTTATACACTAATACGCATGGCTGATTAGAAGAAAAATGCAGAAGCTGCTTCCTTCTCTTCTTGCTTTTTTCTCCAGCTTCATGCCTGGAGGGAAAAAAGGAATCACATTTGCTAATTTCACCAGCAGCTCTTAACCTGGGAACGGAACAATTCCCTTTCAATTCCGCATTAGTTATAATTCATACACAAACACTGCCTTGCACCAGACTAATTGGGCAGTGTTTGATTCCACTCTGAGAGAAATGTTGCTTACTGTTGTTGTACAGAAGTCCTCTAATAGCCTCAGTAAAGAGTCTTGGAGTTCAAAATAAACACTTCTGGGGGTTGTACAGTATGCAGGGGTTAGATGTCTGGAAACAGGATTTCAGACTGAAAATCCCAGAAGCTCAAATGACCCTGGAAAACGTCTAGGAACTCCTTAAGTGGCTGCTTTCAGGTGGATTTGCTGACATCAGCAGACCCCTTGGGGAGTCACAGTATAGTTTATGCCAGTTTCTTCAGGAGGATAAGCTTTCTTGCAGGAGGAATATTTTTCACATGTTGAAAGAATGCAGTTTTTTGTATTCTTGTTTACACATATCTGTTTTATTTTATGATTTCTTATGGTAAAGCTATACCAAGGCAGGTGGTGTACATCCAGGTTTCTCTGACAAGCCTTCATTTTTACACGGATATTTTAGCCAGGTTGAATTTGAAGTCTGGTCAGGTGTCCAGGATTTCCAGATGTCTAGCAGCCATGTCAGAGCTACTTCTATGTATCTGAAAATCCTGGGTCACTGAGCATACATATGGTCACAGTTTATAGCAGAATAATCAGTGCCAATGATGCCTCAGACAGATGTCCAGATGCAAGTCATCTTCACAGCAAACATATCACAGGTCAAATAATTCCTGGTGGTAGCACACTCCTAGTGAACCTTCCAGGAAAAGCCTATTTCCATGCGGAAAAACATGGGACATGTTAAGTATAGGAATCTTTTGACATCCTTAATTGATATAGCTATGCATAGGCATAGATCAAAGCCTACAGGCTGAAATCTTACCTTGCAACTTAGCAATGAGTTCTGGAAACAGTCTGGCTTGTGAAAATGTGGGTCTGAGCACATGTAGGGCAGCTGGCCCTGTGTTGGACAGGATCTTCTCTCTGAGGGAGTGGACACTGAACGCTGCAACCAGTCAGCAACAGAAAGCTTGAAAAATAATTTTCCCTATTTATTCCATCACCATAACAAATATGCCTAGAATTAGTCTAAGAATTTCAGGAAGGGCCTTCAAATTAACACATGTATATTTATATATGCATATATAAAAATTTATATATAAATTTATGTTGGTATACATTAAAATGTGTGTCTGTTGCACAGATGGGAGAAACCTTAGGCTACCTACAAACATTCTCCCTCTCTAGCTTTGTGACTGCTATATATGAGTTTACATGAATGGTATGATACACCAGCAAAGAAAAAGACTAAAAAATAAGTTCAAGGTGAGTGGAAATTCTCCCTGAAATATCTGTTTCTTCAAAATCTGTTCCTATGAAGGCAAGTTTTCTGTGGCCAGAAGATGAGGTCTAGGATTGCCGATTGCCAAGCATCACAGCAGACAGTTTCATCTGTTGCTTTAGCCTGCATTTGATAGCATGGGAAAGTCAGGCTGGGGATGCCTCTGCTCATCTGTGATGGCCCAGGGATCCTGAGCAGGAATTTCTCAGGTTTGACTTGATTAGAGATATGAGCAGCTGCAATTAGGCCTTCTAATGAAAGATGGTGGCAGCAGCTCACAGCCCAACAGTATCATACATCCCTGAAGAATATTTTAAACATCAGAAAACCTTTGTTGAGTATTTATGATTGAAACTCAACTAAGCAAGTCTGATTTTGGCAGAAACATGTTCCTTCAATAAGTTGCCCGCCATTCAAACTGTACAGAGTGCAGTTTCACTGCTGTTGCTTTTCACACATTATGACTGGGAAAAAAAAAAAAGGAGAAAGGCAAGTCAAACGCTGCATTTAAAAATATATTTTAAACCCTGCCCAAATTATACACCCTTTTTTTTCTACCTTACTTACACTTCAGACGATGACGCAAAACACTGCACGCTCGGCAGCGTCTGGACTTATTTTGTTCCCATGAGCCAAGCAATAAGCAGGACCTCAAAAAACCTGCCTGCCTCCTACTATTAGAAGACAAACAGCTCAGTGCTTAGATAAAGAGAGCTTTAAGGGATGTCAATCTGTTTGTGACAGTCACCAAGTGCTGTTTGTTTTCTTAAGAAGAGATTGAAGGTAGACTGGGGAAAAGAAAACTCATTATAAAAAATGAGGTTCACACTATGGCTATGAAATGTGTCTTTTTACTATGCTCCTCTCACTTCCCTCAGCAGCTCCACTTCTTGCAAATCGGACTGCAGCACTGATCATAAGTTCAGTCTGGTCCTCCATGCAGGTCATTTTCAGAATTTGGAGAGTATGTATTAAATACCAGGCCACTTAACTAGATGACCTCTTAACCCAACAAGTGAATAGCTACTGACGTCATGTAAGAAAGCTTCAGTCCTCAAACCCAGCCCCATTCCACTGAAGATGATCAAATACCCAGCTTTGATTATGGTGTATGAATTCATGAGCATATTCCTGCAGAGGAAATATCTGGTGCTAAAGTGTTCTTCATTGCAGAAAAAAACATCAGGGCCTGTGGTGAAAAGCTAAATTGAGAAAACTCAAAGTTTTTGCTTTTTTAAAAGCAAAAAATATAACAAACTATTAGGGAAATTCATATATTATCTCCCTATGTCTGTCTTCAAATCAAAGCTGGATACTGTTATGGAATGTATCTATTAGCAAAACACAAATTACTAGTCTCAGAGAAGGGGTAACTGAGTAATATTTTGTGATGTGTGGCTTAGAGGAATTGCCATGAAATGATTCTTCCTGTCCAGAAAGACTGGATTCTGCCTGATTCAGAAACCCAGGAATAAAAAAATATGTATGCATGTGTAGAACATGAATAAATAAACCCATATGTTCACAGAGGCTGTGGTCTAATCAGCATTTCTGTCCTCTGGGCCCTCAGCATGTGTCAGAACTGTTTCCAGCAGAGACCTTGCACTGCACTCCTCCTGGTTTCTCCAACACCACCACTGTTCACGTCTTCTTGCATGTGGGCACCTACAACATCAGAGAGTAAAACATCCCTCATATATCACCAACCATTCCAAAAATACTTTAAATAAATGTATTTTGAAGGTCAGATGTCAGATCTCACATCACTCAAGTTCCATAGGCAGCTGAGTTCATGGCACCCTGTCCAGCATCTAGCTTTTGATGCTGCTGAATAAGCAGAGTTACTGTTCCAGCTATCTACATGACTTAGTATGATTTAGATGTCTTGTAGGTACTTGCTTTAGAGTCTTATTTCAGATCTTCCAATTTAAGAGGAAAGGAAAGAGAAAAAAAGAAGAAAAGGAAATAAAAGTTTCTCCTAACTAGATCTTTCTGTGACCTCACATGATTCTTAATTGTGCTTTCCTGTACAAATATTTGCATTAGCTAATACTTAGAGCAAATTACTTTAAAAGGCATTTTAAATGTTTATCAGTATTTACTTCAGTAACGCATTGTGAAGCTTCCTGCAGTCTTCATAGTGAAATATCCTGGTTTTGTACATCTTACAGTAATCTTATTAAGTGATTTGCACCTCTGATTTCCTAAGTCAACACATGGCGTTATATGACATCAAATTACATCTGACCTTCTCTGTTCCCTCAAAACCACACTTCAACATAGAGATATGCGCATTTTACAGTAGGTATCTTTTACTTTAAAATGTGGTCACAAGAAGCCAAAGGTTGCCAGTATTACCTATATTATCTGTAGAGCAGCTGGTAAATGCACGAATTGTTACAGGCATTTTTCATCTCCCTATTTTCAAGCTAAAAGAATGTTATAGCTTCTAAGCTACAACCAAATAAGGCAATGAACTCAGATAATGCTTGGGGGGGATGATAGAACAGATATCTTGGCACAAATTAAGCACAGTCATTTAGGCTCTGTAATAAAATCTGGCATTTTGCCAGTTTGCCAGCCATTAAATTAAGGGTCATTTAAGCCCCAATCGATTTTTTGTTTGTTTGTTTTAAAGAAATAACAAACTACTTTGAATTCTTCATCTTAAATCATTAGAAGACATTTGTCTGTTGAAAGAGGTGTTTTTGTACTAAGCTGACATGGGTACTTCACCCTGACAGACTGTTTTCACACTGTGAAGCAGATTCTTCTGGACAAAGTTTAGTACTAGGCTCTAATGTATCAGACCAGAGACAAAAATGCAATGAGGTAATGCCATGGGATAACACTGAAATATTAGTGAGGAGAAAAGCTAAGTGCAGAGCCTCAGAGTATCAGGCTGGGGTTTTATGAACATCTGGGTGGACTGGCTCACCAGTGCCAGCAGGCAAAGTATAGCCCTTCTTTCTCCTGTCACACAGTTCTTCCTTTCCTGACACTGAAAAGGAAAGCACTATGAGCCATTTTTACACCTGTCCTTTAAAGAGTGGGACAGTTTTTGCCCTGTGCCCTGTCCTTTGGGTTGGTGGAGCAGAGACTGTCCCAGCTGTGAGCACTGCTGCCTGACTCTTGCCCCACCTAGACCCAGGCTTAGGTTACACCAGCAAAGGGGCCATCCCCTATGTGAGCAGAGCCAGAATCATCCCTGGTTCAGTCACTTTTCCTCCCTGTCCCAGCACGCTCTGAACATAGGCGATTGATGGGAAAAGGGACGTAAGGACAGTAATTCTAGTTCTGTGCCAGGCAGGAACTTCTTCACTCCAAGGGAAATGGAGTAAACACAGCATTTATAACAGGGAGATGCAGTGCTACAGCTGGTAACAATAAAAGAGGCTTCACTGTACAAAAAGATCAAGTTTTACATCTGTATCATCTAAATCAGGTTGGTTTAAATGCTAATGCCTTCAGTTCTGTGACACATTTTCCCCTTAGTTTAATATTGCCTTGGTAGTGTGACCTTCAGCTTTTTTCACAAAACCCCTTTCTCCAGTCTTTTGGTGAGAGAAAATTAAGAATAAAGCTCCTGTGTAGGAGGAATCGTGGTATGAATAAGCTTGTTCAGAATGTAGTATTGAATTTTGCCCAATTTGCATGAATTTCTCAGTGTATTTTGTATATAGGCCCAGAGCTTTGTGTGTATTTTAATTACATCTCAGTATATAGAGTGCTGGCTCCCATTGTTAATGTTGTCAGTGCCATAAAGTCAATGGTAGGCAACACAAGACTGAAAGAAATTTACCTCAATTATGTTTTTTCTAGTTTATATATAACTCACTTCGTTCCTTGGTCTGTCATGAAAGGTCTTCCTTTACCAGCAGGGCTGATAAATCTTATGGCCTGAAAAACTAAAAAAAAAGAAACTATCACAAATATGCTAATTTATTAATTTGAGTAAGAAGTTTGCTTTTATTTACTCAACTTTTCCTCTCAGATAGCTTATTTCTAAGATTTTTTTTTTGCATAATTGAATAAGTCCAAAGAAAAGAATGGTGAATTGCACAGTTGCTTTTCTTTTGTTATGCCATTTCTTATTCCTTTTCCAAATAATCTACTCAAATTCTGTCCTTGGTTTTTTGGTTGTCATTCTTTTATATATATTTATACCTTTGGGTTCAGGTGTTACATTTATGCTGTGACTGTGCAGCACCTAACATACCAAGGTACTGACCTAGTGAGTTTGCCTTGTCATTTAAATGCATAATTGCAGCACTTGTTGTGGTTATTGTTGTTTTTATTAAGGAAAAAATGCTCTTTGGCAATTATATTCATTTGATAGATATTTTTTTTCAGTTGTTGTATAATGTATTCATGAGTAATGATTTTCATTACCCTGGTCACCACTCCACTGGGACATTAACAGACATTTTTCCTTTAAGAGTATTGTTTGGTAAGCAACCAACTGTTAATATATGAACTAGAGGAAATACAGTGGAGAGAACAGAAGCTCCTGTATGGCTGGCAGCTATTGATATACCTTTGAAAGTGAATTTGCAGTTGGACTAGATAATCCATGCAGTTTGCTGTAGCCTCAGGCCCAGTGTTTCATCTAAATCATGGTGCTTACTCAGCATTTGCAATAGAGCATGTGTGCATGTAGGGTTTCAGCAGAAATGTGCCAAGGAGCTCACTGAACCAGGAGGTGACAAACTGGATTCAGGCTAAAGCAAATGAAAGTTTGTCATTTTAGCCTTTAATATGGCAGGGAAGTAAAAACATGTCAGGATATGCACCATTAAGATATTTGTTAGAGCCTGGCTAACTACAGATGAACTGAGCGTGGGAGTGGGATGCTAACTTGAACTATGCCTTAGTTAAAAGCAAAGTTGGCAAAAGGCAGCCAATGCTATTATCCTTAGTCACCATTACCATGACCATTTAGTCACCATTACCAGCCACAGGGAAAAATTACCTTGGGAGTGAGGAACTGGTAGAGTCAAGTCTGGGTTCAGTTCCCAGTTCTGCCGCAGGGGCTGCATGTGACAGGGATAGATGGTAATATCCCAGCTCACAATGGCAGGTGATTTTTCCGAAAGAAACAGGTTATAAACAGGTACTGAATAGAAATTCAGTGTAAGCAGGGCTGACTGTGTGTGAAATGAGGTACTGGAATAGTTATTCAGTATATGCAAAACCAGGCTTGGACCCAGATGAACCCACATGAATGAAAAGCATTAACAGTGGTATTAAAAAAAAGCCTTACAGCTCCCAATATATTTCATGTCTTCATTTACAAAATAAGACTAATATAATTCTTTGAATAAGATGGCTGCGCACCTGCCTGCC
>VZTV01111038.1:0-18355 GCA_013400875.1 Anhinga rufa
ATCAGTGAGCTGTACAGCAAGGTAGAGGACATCCTCAGCACATTTGGGGACAATACTAAAAAAATCAGGGAGTGGCTGACAATACAAATGGCAGATCTTCAATCCAGAAGGATTTCGAGGACTGGACTAACAGAAATCCCATGAAGCTGAACAAGGTAAAGTGCAAAGCTCAGCACCTGGTGCAGAATATGCCCCTTTGTCAGCACAGACTGAGCAGCAACTGCCCGAGTAGCAGCTCTGCTGAAAACGCCTGGCAGTTACAGTGGATGCCATGGTCAGTGTGAGTAAGCACTGCAAATAAAGCAAACCGCATAGTGGGCTATGTCAGGCGTGTAACCCCCTTTAATCAGGAGTGACGAGGACGTACATGTAGTATGGCGAAGAGTTTGGGGACGCCCAGTTCAAGGGGGAAGCAGAGAGACTCGAGTGGGTGTGATGGAGGGCTACCAAGACGATCTGGGGTTTGAGGGCACACAGCCCGTCAAGGGAGACTGGTAGAGTTGCACTTGCTTAGTCTGGCAAAAGAGAAGGCGATATGACAGCACCTTCAACTGCCAAAGTGCAGGTACAAGGCTGATGGGTCCATGCTCTTCTTGGTAACCGCATATGGCGTTGCAGGGGCCAACAGGCACAAGTCCTGGCTTGGAAGGTCCATATGAAACTTTAGGAAAAAAATTCACCTAGAGTAGAGCAGCACTAAACAGGTCACCCAGAGACTGCGGAATTGCCATCCTCGGAGGGTTTTTAAGGCGTGTCTAGACAAAACCATACCTGATCTGATCTAGTGTTGATGATTATTTGGCTTTGAGTAAGACACTGAATTACAGACCTCCAGAGGTCCCATCCCACTAACACTTCTGTGTTTAGCCCAAGGAGTGGCATCTTTTCAAAATAAGCATATACGACTGGCTAAAAAGAACAGACTCCTGCCGATGTGGTCACCCATCTTTATGGCACTGCTGCTGCATCATGCTGGGACTTTGCTGTGTGCACTGTGGAGATAAAAATGTGGTAAACTGTGTGCACTTGACACCCTGTTCAGCTATAGGAATTCAAGAAGCGTGAAAAAGGCCAGTAGTGTAATGAGAACAAGATGAGGCTTTATACAGGTACCGTACTATGAGACATGCTTTTTTCCTTTACCCACATTTTCCCAAAAGTCTATCTTATGTAATTCCTGCTCAACCCAGCTTCCCAACAGGCTGGTTAATCGACCTAGTTTTTGGTCTTTCTGGGAGCAGTGGACAGGGGACTGGACTTCCTCCTTGCTATCCTGCTTTTCCTACCCTTTTACACTGAAAGGCTAATTGTTCATATGTGTTTTTTTAGTTTCAGATTCCATTAAAAATTAGTAACTCTGCAGAACTTTTTTTCTTGGTAACCTCATCCAGAAAGAACAGGCAAACAGGGAATTGTGGGTTGACGTGTTGTAAAAATGAAAGATTGCGGAGACTACAAAGCACTGCAGGAATTATATAACAAACATTCCCATTGAGACTTCTGCTTCTGTGCTATACAGACTGCCCAGCCCTCTTAAATCTTACCTGCTGATATCTGCAAAGCTACTTGCAGGTGGCTGCTGTTCACTCACAGCTTGCACCTCGAGCTCTGCTCAGTGCTCCCCACTTCTGTCTTGCAGAGTCACTTCACTTGAGCTGTCTGGCTTTAAGGTCCCTCTGCTCTTCCCTTAGGTAACTTGGAGTAGATATCGCTTAGGTGATATGATGAATGACAGAGTCGTCATATACACAAAAGCATACCAGATGCAGTCCTGTTTAATTATATGTAATGGCTTTATTAGATTTAATACATTAAAATAAGATCCAAGGGTAGTGATTAACTTAAAACATATTAATAAATTTTCAGAGGGCTGGGTTAAGATATAATGGCGAAGGGTCTGGTACTCATCGAGGCAAATGTCATTTTTCTCTTCCTGCTTCTAGTAGAGATGGAAGCAGTTTGGTTTTATTACCACTTTGTTCTAGGCTCGGGGTGGTGATGGAGGCTTGTGTCACTGCAGTCCCATCTTTCATAAAAGCTGTGGAAAACTCTGCAGACTCTCTCTCCGGTTTGATTTTGAAGGAAGGTGTTCTCCTAGAAACAACATGCATCACCAGAAAATCAGGTACAATCTAGAGGAGTTTAAGTCACTGTGTATGTGCAAGAACTCGTTAGGCATCTAGCTCAGGAGCAAAATTCCACCAAGCAGAGGGACCAGGATTTCAAATGCAACAGAAATTTATTTACTCTACAGGCCAAATTTCCTAATTTGGCTGTGGCTGTGTTTTACATGCCTGAGTTTGGATTCTCAAAACAGCCTTTGAGGAAAGTATTCGAACAGTGCAACTTCAGAAAACTGGTTTGGCTCCTTAAATGAGGAGGCTGGGTTCCTTTCAGACCCTGCTGGAGAGAACATTCAGAGGAAAATCCAAAGCACCTATTGTAGACTCCTGCTCCGATTCCTGATCTGTTGGAACAAGTCTCTCTCCGTTGAGCACACAGATAACCCAGTCTTCAGATCAGACACTTCATTTCAGTAACTTTGGTGCCTACAATAGGCGATACCAGAATTCCTCTGGGCGTCCCCAGTTTAAATCATCAACCACAGACAGGATATGGTTGACCTGCCCCTGGGGAGGAACAGCCCCAGGCACCAGCACAGGCTGGGGCTGCCCTGCTGGGAAGCGGCTCTGCTGAGAAGGCCCTGGCAGTGCTGGTGGGCAGCCAGTGCCCCTGAGCCAGCGCTGGGCCCTCGGGGCCAAGAAGGGCAGCGGTGTCCTGGGCTGCATGAACAGGAGTGTGGGCAGCAGGGCGAGGGAGGCCATCCTGCCCCTCTGCTCTGCCCTGGGGAGGCCGCAGCTGGGGTGCTGTGTCCAGTGCTGGGCCCCCAGTGCCAGAAGGACAGGGAGCTGCTGGAGCAAGGCCAGCGCAGAGCCACAAGGATGCTCAGGGGATGGAGCATCTCCCTGGGGAGGAAAGGCTGAGAGACCTGGGCTTGTTCAGCCTGGAGAAGAGAAGGCTGAGGGGGATCTCCTCAGGGCTTATCAGTATCTGAAGGGCGGGTGTCAGGAGGGTGGGACTGGGCTCTTCTCAGCGGTGCCCGACGACAGGACAAGGGGCAACGGGCACAAGCTGGAACACGGGAAGTTCCACTGAAATCTGAGGCAAAACCCCTTTGCTGTGCGGGTGCCAGAGCAGCGGCCCAGGCTGCCCAGAGAGGCTGTGGAGTCTCCTTCCCTGGAGCCATTCCCACCCCGCCTGGACGCGGTCCTGTGCCCCTGCTCTGGGGGTGCTGCTCACACAGGGGCTGGACGGGGGGAGCTCCGGAGGGCCTTGCCAACCCCCGCCGTGCTGGGATTCTGTGCCTACAGTGAGGCCCATTTTTAAAAACTGGCTCTAGCACATCATAAATGACATAAAGTGATTGAGGCAGGGTCATACTCAAGAATAATGTTTTTTGCTGGATTAGTGACAGAGGAGCGGGACTCTTTAAGCTCAGGGCAATCTCCCTTTGTAGGTGACTGCTACCTAAGCACAAACGGTGGTGACATCAGTTCAGCCTTGTGGCACAGACCCCCTACCTCACGAGTGAGCTTTTGCTGGCTGGTCTTTCAGCAGAGTCTCGGTCTGGAAAGTTCCACAGTCTTGTCTGGGAGGTCTCTGTGTTTGGAGCAAAAGGTTGCAGCATCCTTGTAGAATGCGATCTGTTACCGTGTCCTGCAGAGTCAAAGAACACAAATAAAAACCTTGTGAAGTAGTGTTAGATGCAGAGTTTGCTATTTCTGACTCCATAACTATTTTCTTTGAACATCATTGTTATAACTGTGCTCTGGCTTCCTTTCCAGTAAGCCACTGCCTAGTGAGGTGTCCAGCAAGAGATCTAGATTCAGAAGAAAAGCTGTTGATCAAGACCCAAAGCAACTCCTTAACCAAAGGACGAATACAGCCCTTGGGCAAGGCCCCTCCCTGGGAAGAGCCTGACGCTGGCTGCAGTGCAACTGAAAGGCTGCTTTGCAAGTCACCCTGGGCGTTCTCCTGCCAGGTAATTACATCGCAAGGTAGCGTGTGACTTGCATGCTGCTGTCTAACAGAGGCAAAAACGACAGCTCAAAATGCCCCATGCTAAGGACACTTTCTCGTTCTCTTCTGTTTCTCTCACCATCACTTGCTAAAAACACGGTTCATTCTTGAAGGAAGTGAGAAGGTACCTATATTATTCTGTAGTGATTGCAGCCAGTCCTCCATCAGTGTCTGAGAAGGTGCTGCGAAGAAATACTCTGCCCCATCTCTCAGCCTGTAAATAGGGATAGGAGAAGGTGAATGCTAGTTAGCCTTGCCTTATACCTGCTGTCCATACAAGTGGGGCAAGCACTGTAAGATGTTTCAGTTATGCCTCCTAACCACACACAGTCTTAGGTGACTGTAGGCAAATACAACCGTACAGGTGGCTGTGTACAGAATTCTCCATAAGACTTACTGCAACATGAAGGCATTCTCTTTCCTGATGTAATTTACCAGCCTCTCACATTTGGCGCCAGGAATGCTGAGGGACAGGAGTGTGGACATGTTCTGAAGGAGGATGAAATTATAACAAAATGTTTTCTGTGTCTTTTCTGCAAGGATTCAATTCCATACCAACCTGCAGGCTGACTACACACCCATCCTATCTGTTTCTGCGTTATAACTAGGATCACTGAATGGGAAGAACCACAGAGGAACAATGGACTATCACATTATATCTTGAAGGCAATTCTTGAATAAGATACTTGTTTTAAAGAATACGTTCGAAAATTTCTGAAAGCTTATTATTCTGTCTTACAGTTAGTATCAGTTGAAAAATTGTTGAATTTTCACTCAGCTGACATTTGAAGGAGAACCAACTATCCCAGCCCCAAAGCAAAGCAAATGTAACTCCATTTTCTTTTATATGTATTTTTAGATAAGTTAACACAGAGATTACTAGAAAGATTCAAAAACCAAATTACCTTAGATGCTTCTTTTTCATCATTATAGAAGTCAAGCTTTAATCCATCAAGTTTTACGTAGAAGGATTTCCAAGACCTTGAGCTTGGCTACGTGAATAGAAATGGTGATAAAATCCAATTATTAGCTATGTATTTCACTGGAAATAAAATAGTGAAATCTTTCATGTGCAACTTCTACAGGAAGCCAGGAGCTGCCCAGATTATGATCACAGAAGCTCTCTTAGTCATGATTATCTCATAGAAAAACAGAACCTGCTGTAGTTTCAGGTGTGGGTGTTTCAGGAAGGGTCTCTCTCTGAGTCATGACTGAACAAATGAACATGGTGCAAGCAAGCTCTATACCATGTAATGGTCAGCAACATCTTTGAGACAAGGTGGGTAATCAAAGTTATGTCTATTTTTGGCCACTAAATGCTCCACTTTTTTCCCAGCTGGAACACTGGCCCTTGCCTGCTGGTCACAGTCTAGTTTTGTTAAGTGTGTGGTTTCAGTCTAATGTGGCTGCTGAATTCTTCTTCATTTCCTAAACTAACCCCAGTGGAATGCTAGTGAACACTGTACAAAAGCAGCTGCTATTTCCTACCCCAGCTATGTACTGGTGAAAGGTTAGCCTAGTGCCATGAGACCCTTCTGGATGAAGGATCCTATTACTTGTGTATTATTTTGAAAAAAGAAAGAAGTCCTGAGGAAGATAAGTCATAGTTTTTCTTGTTTGGGAAGATGGAAGTTCAGTATCACAGCAGACTAAATTCAGTGTATCCAGAAGAGAGGGAAAACTAAATTTTTCTTCCAGAAGAAGAGTCCATACCAGCTTCAATTTTTTAGAGCTCTTACAAGTTAAAAGTTTCAGAAGATATATTCTATGGGGCAAACAATCCAAGACAACTTGTTTACATGCAATACCTCAGCAGACACTTAGATGTCTGCAGATTGGTCATGAATATTAGAAAATTCCCTGCCCTGTTATTATCATTAGCCTACTGACCTGAAGCGATATCCCTTCCCAGGATGAGAATTTAGATTTCAGTTTCATTCAGCCCTGGATTAAACAAACCACTTCTTCAAAGGTAAACAGAAACTTTAATTCTCCTCTAACACAGTTAGAAATTATAAGCATTGGGAGCACGTGAGTGAGGGCTTCCTCTGCCAACAAACCGTCACATACTGATACAAGCTTGGTGGGGTTTTTAAATTTTTTTTCTTTCTTTCTGCAATTCAGTTGATAAGTTGAAACCTGTATTTATAATTAGGGGAACAAAATTAGCATGTTCATACAGCCTAGGCTGTGGTTCATAAATCCATTAAATGTAGACAGACCCTGTTCTGCATGATTCCCGTGACAGGCAAAAATTCCATTGCCTCTTTCTCTTAAGGACTTGATCAGGTACTGCCAAAGTCAGTGGACACTTCTTCATACATTTTAGTGGTAACTGAATTAAACCCACAGTCCTGAGCTCCTCTTCAGCAAGTGTTTATCCTGAAGAAGTCAGACCAGATCTGGACTATAACTCAAGGAAAGATTAATTAACCCAGAGTGATGGCATTTGTTTCTACCTGTTGTCTTCCTGGAAGGAGCTGGTCTCTCTTTTCTAGGAATCCCTCCATGTTCTGGAGACTTGCAGAAACCTGAGACACACAAGAATGTTGCTGTTTAACTTTAAAACGGCCCTTTATAATTTCTGAAGGTCTTTCCAGATAAATTCCAGACAGAGAAACTGATCTCTACTGCCTCTAGCCTTTACATTCACAGCACAGCTAGAAATCCTCTCTAGGTTGCAGTCACATCTCTGATATACTACTTGAATGAAGAGAATTTACATCCTTCTAGAACAATTTGTTCATGGAATTTGCTCTATCATGGTGTATTCATTAATTAATATTATTTTTGTATTATTAAATACAATTTACAACTTAAATTGCTAAAGTTATTCATACCACCCCTGCAATAATACCGAGTTACACCAATGTATAGTGTCGTACTGGTACACCTGGGTATGTGACAATCACATTCCTCTCAAAGTGCAAGAGGGGAAGTGAACAATTTTTACCTGTCCATGAGTTAACAGTGCATTTCCTACCAGGGTGAGCAAACAGGAGTTGCTGGTTCTAGTCTTGCACCACATCAACTCTTTGGTAAGGGTGCCACTAAGTCCTGCCTCTCTCTGACTTCTAAACTCAGTGGACACTAAGCACCACCATCTCATATAGAGGGTATGGGTAAATCAGCAGTCTTGCCTCTTTGTGAGACAGCATCTCCTGGCTCTGCTGAGTATTCAGCAGCAGGAATAACCTCTAGTTTGGGAAAGAAAACCAGAAACCAATACAGTTGTCAAAACCTAGGCTATAAAGACGAGCAAATTAAAAATGCTTTTAAGCTACACCTAGCTGCTTAAATCAACAATCTTTTTGGAAAGTGTATCAACTGCAAAGGCACATAAAATGCCTCTTGCTGTTCAGATCCATGAGTGTGTCTACTGAAACACCCACTGCATAGTGCTCTTTGTGACTTTCACATAGAACTTCCTGCATTTCCTTACTTTAACTAGCACAGGATAGGTGCTTTGTGAGGAGAGAGCCAGGAATTCCTGGGACTTACCAAAGATGTATTCTCTAATCTCTCCAAAGAGGAGTCAGACAGCAGCAAGTTTGGTGTTTCATCTAGTGACCTTTGGCCAGGCCTGGGGGGAGTTGCCATTAGTTTTGTCGGCAGGTTGGAGAAAGAGGACCCTCCAGCACTTTTTTCCTGAGGTGATAAAAGGCCTGTGGCATATGATTCTGACAAACTGCTGCTGCGTTGCTGGCTTATGGGAGTAGGAGAGAAAGGAGAGCTTGAAGAAGTGTGACTTTCCAAAGATGTCTCTTGTGGACCCACCATCTTTGGTGTAGGTGGAGTGCTAATCTCACTGAGCCTCCTCTCAGCTTTCGTTTCTGTGTTGTTGCTGCTCAGCACTTCTGGGACTCCCACAGGAATGAATTTTTGGAATGTTGATGTAGTCTTTTCAACAGGGGAGAAAATAGTTTCAAGCGGGGCCTTCCAGGACAGGCTGGGTAAGGGCACAGGTGGCAGTGGCATTGGACTCTTTCTCTCTGTCACTTTTGGCACTATATTCCGTTTGTCAGATGTTTTTCTTTTCAGAGAGGGAACCCGTACAATTTTGCCTTTATCCTTCTGCTCACTCTCTTCTGTGTCGACTTGTTTCAGAAGATTCATCTCCCTCTGTAAGACACAAGTATTACATTTTTTAAAATTACCTTCATTGAATTGATGGATACTTACTGAATAATTTTTTTTTAAGCAGGAATAGTTTTTCAAATATACGTTCTGCTGGCACTGAATTTTAAGGTCTCTACCTCCATTGGCATTCTTAGAGTTAGAACTGAACTTAACTGCTTTGTGCTGAGCATTGTTTTGTTGTCCAAACCATAAATACTGACAGCAGTTAATCTCAAATACAGTGAATCCTGCCCTTGCTAAGTTCTCTAGAGGTCTTTAATAAGCTCTAAAGAAACTATGCTCCTCTTCTGTGGCACTGCTTCTTTAAGTTTGCTGTAGGAACAGTATGTATTAAGGGGTGTTGTCATGGAAAATTTTAGAGTGGAGGAGCCAATTTGCAAATCACTGAACAAAAGGCAGACTCAGCTAAGCTACTTTTTAGCCTAATGCCAAACACGAAAGCTATGTTTTGCTGGTTATTTCAGGAAAATAATTTAAAAAAAACATTGAAACAGGATCTGGGAGGCTCACTGAATAGTTTTGGTACCTCATACAGTCCATTGTAGAACTCTGATGCCAGAAGGAAAAAGACCTATCTCTGCCTTGGTTTCCCTTTATTTTCAGCCCTTTGCTGTCCTCCAGCACTGCCAGGTGTCTGCAGGTCCTCACTGAAATCCTGAATGAATCAAAATGTCTCCATCTGTGTAGCAAGGGACCATCCTGTTTCTCACATAGCAATGCACACTACACACCCTTTTTGCTGATCCTGGGAGAAGAAAGCTTCCACTTCTCCCCTAGAGCTTTTGCAAGCTAGTTGGACTCTAGATCCACACACAGGTATTGTTCTCAGCTGCTATATCTACAGTATCTCAGCTTTGGTCACTCATTTACTCCACCTCAGCACAGGAGTTCATTGTTACATAGAGTGACTGAGCCCCCGACATTCAAGGACACACATTATCCTGTTTCTCATCTACCTGATGAGTAGAAGCTCACCAACCTTTTACTTCTTACCTTAGTTTTCCTGCTGAGCTGAGCAAATTTCTCCTCCTGAGCTGCGAGCATCTTCTCAAAATCATGGTGTTTCTTCAGTAATTCCTCTACTTCAGCCACTGAATCCTGAATGGAAAAATGATCAGATACAGAAGTCCAAAATCAAGTCCATCGGAAAAGATTATGCGTAGATTTTCAGATTTACCCATTCTATTTAGCCAAATGATGATTCTGAAATTTTTGTAATTGAATGTCTAAACCCTTGGTAGAGGGTGAAAAAGATCTTAATTTACACTTAACAAGAAAGGTCTGTAGCTTGTAGTCTATCTCTTGTACATGAAAAAAAGAGCTCAGATAATAACCTTCTTTTTTTCTGTGAAGTCATGGGATACCATGGCTTCCAACTATAACCGTTTACATACAGAGTAAGTAGTTGGATTCCAGAGTTTATTCCTGCCCTACGACACATGCATCTTAAAGCTATGTCTTGCTCTCTGCTTTGTTTTCAATACCTAAGTTTATGAAATTGTTTTCCCACCTTACAAACCATCAGAAGACAGTCAACAACAAGAAGAAAACAAAACTATGTATGTTGGTGTTTAAACAGGAATTTACAAGCTAGCTATCCAGCCATCTGTGCAAAACATTCTACCACCCAACACAAGGTGGGGAAAAACACTTTTTCCTTTCAAAACAGGCTCTCAGCATGACAGGAAAGATGAACCCTCTGCAAGTTATCTTATTATGTGAAAAAATGGTCTGGATTTCTCCCTAGTCTTCTAGCACCCCCTGGAAGCCACCATGTCCTGGAGCTCACCGCCATGTAAAATGCAGCAACCGTCCTAGGGCCACTTCTGTAAGAGGACAGAGCTCCCGCCCTTTGTAATCCCAAGGGTGCATTACTGTTTAGATTGTGATTAACTTCAAACCCAAGCTGATACGTGGTCCAAGCACTCTGTATATGCTAAGGGACGTTTCAATAGTGTTGCACTGTTATTACTTACTCCATAACTAGGATCTGAAAGAAAGCTCTCCTTGGCAGCCAGCCATGATTCGGCTTGTTCTAGCTCTCTGCGGAGCAATTGAATCTCCCAGTTTTCTTCATATAATTCTTTCCTCATGTCCCAGCTCTCCTTTACCTTCTTCATCAGCTCTGACAACTCTAACAGTTTTTCTTCAATCTAGAAAAATAACATTTGCAATGCCACGAGGTGAAAAAAAAACAATCAGACTTTCATGTGACAGCCAACTAGCATGTAATCTGCCCTCATGATCCAGAAGATGACCTCTAGATAACTTTGTGGTGTTGACGTACTGTAGAAAGGATGTCCGAGTCCTCACTTTTCTTACTTGAATTCATTTAGCCTGTATGCTGTATAGCTATATATTATAATTGTACGCATATTCCACATACTGTACGACCAATATTCTGCTATATGTTTTCCTATGATGAAACTTTATACCCAGGCAATTTGTATTATAGAGCTAGTGAGAACCAGAAGATTCAACGAATACGTTCATTTATGGCAAGGCAACAATGGAGAGCCTTAAACTGTTGAAAGCTCTCTAATTCTTTCACAACAGAAGTATTGTAATCTTGTATAAATTCTGAAGATGTTTTTGATTATGTGATCTCTGGATTTACTGATAGTATCAAGACAAACTTGGGACCACTGCAAAGGTCAAAGTCTAAAGGTACATAGATAACAGGATCACAGAAATTTTAACATTCTTGCCCCTTTGGCTCTATAACATTTCTGAGGAATTACATATCTTCTGGTGTGCTCAGGGACATCATTCTATAGTTGATTGCATTGTGATGTATTTTATGTCACATGAAGTCTGCAGCTTTTAGTAGTGGAGAACCTGATTGTCCTGTTTTGTTCTTCTGTTTCGAAAGACAGACAGAGCTGCAACTCCTGCCTATTTAATGTATTCTTTGTTCTCTCTTGTTTGTAAAATAGTTAACTCATCAACACACCTCCACAGACATGAAATGTCCATTCTTCATCAGGTCACCTCCTGCCCGCTGCATTTCTTCATATTTTAGCCACTGCTTCTCTATCTCACGCTTGTATTCCTCGTGACGCTTGATAAGCAGTTCAGCTCCCAGGACATCATTTGCCAGTTCCTCAGATATCACTAGTGCGTGCATCTCATTGGCCCAGGCCCTGTAGAATAGAGTCAAAAGGGTAAAACCAGAAGGAATCTGAGTCTGTTGGATACTCAGGAATGCACACATCCCGTGGCTGTGGACACATGTGTACAGACTTCTTTTTGTTCACAAAAGATATGAATATACAAATACATTGATGAAGGTTCACTTATGCATCTATGGATTTTTATAACCTGATATAATATTCCCAGTGCTTTTTCAATACGTAGCCTGTTAGAAAGGCAGCTGCAGCGTCTATATGTACTGAAGCATAGTGCATGCAAATCCTCAGAAAGAACTGCAACTGCAAATGCCTGGGCTATACACATTCACAGTACTTTTATACATGGTACAGGGACACAGAGACTTTCAGATGTCCATCTACCCTTATGAACATGCATGAAAGTTCTCCACATGCATGCAGAGCACTCCTGCAAAGAAACATAGTGATAGATACTTTTTAAGGAAAATTTTCTACTCCAAGAGCCTCTGCTGCCATAAACCAATGCATCTTGATTTAACTGAGCTCAGCATCCATCCCATAGCATGCCACATGTCCAATACTGGCAATCACTTCACTGTCTTTGTATTTCTACTCCTGTCATGGATTAACTCTTTCATTAACTACACTGAACTAAAAATGTCCATATTTCTTGTGTGAGAAATCCTGTTTAAAAAACACAATTACCACCAAAAATGTTATCAATTTTGATGAAAATTACATTAAAATTATAAAATATAATATTTTAATACTTTAATGTTGGTCTGCAACAATATAGCATATTTCCATTATTTATTTCAATTTTTACATTAGACCTCTGCTTATAGACGCTTTGGCGTGATTGATTTAAATAAAATGAGACAGTTAGCTCAACATATCTTTTTTTTTAAAAAGTATGTTTTGTAGACGCTTTAAACATTCAGCATTTTGTTCTAATTCAGATTAAAAAAGGAAAAATAAAAGAAATCATGGAATTTCCTAGCAATTGAATTCTTGCAAAAAACCGACCCCCTAATAAGAATGGACAGAAGAGTGTGTGCATAGGGGCAATGGCATTAAATAGCTGTGTGCAAAACACAGCACCTGAGCAAGTGCTAACCCACTCTAGATATTGTCCTTAATGTAGTTGCTTTGACTGTGAGAAAAATGGGCACTGGTGTCTGTACAAATTACTTGACTATGCAGCAGAGACTCCCCCATCTTCCTACAGAATGCACAGTATTTTCAATTGGAATTGAGAGACTACCCAATCTATCCAGAGTGACTGAATTCTCCAAGGCTGTCTAGGAACTGGTCTAAAAATGTGGGTTTGCCACGCACACTGTGCTGAAGTGGAGCGGCATGGCCACCTCTGACGTGTGGTAAATTCTGTGAAGCGCTGTTGAGGAGATGCCATGTGTTATTATTCAAAGAGCTTTGCAAGCAAGCTGCGGAGCACCTGGGACAGGAGTCAAATAACTGACAGGTGTAATTTAGAAAATCCTATATGGGAAAGGCAAGAAATAAGACCCACTGCCAAACTCAAGGGGCCAACACGTACATCAGCTCCCTGCAGTCATTGAAGTAGAGCTGGACTTGTTCTGCCTGGCTCAGTCTTGCTTTCCTCTCCAGAAACTTCTTGTCCAGATTTTCCCAGCACTCAACCACCTCTGTGAGTCTCTCCATGATGTTTTCCTTGACTTGAGGGTATGTGCGGCTGAGGTGCCAAGCGTCTCCCCGAATGCGTTCCAGCTCTTTCATGATGGCTCCTAGATCTCTCTGGAACAGTGACAGAATGGATTGTAAGACCAAGTCACTACTTACATCTGTCAAAAGCAGATTTTAAAGATGGTGCATATCTTTCCTAGCCACTGGCTGCACAGAGGCTGGAAATAGGACTCTGTCAAGATTTTTCCTCTCAGTATCCTCCTAATGCCTTTTAACATTCATCATCAAACATCAAAGAAGCTTCTTTAGATGTGACACACTGATATTTTGATGTGTGGAGCTGAAGTCTCTTGTAGTTCAAATTAAACCTTTGCAATTATAACAACTTGGAACAGATTTTAAAAGAGAAGCTCATCCTTAGAAGCAAAAGCATTGATAATAAGGCCCCCTTCTGCAAAGCACTAAGAATATTTCAGGGTGCAATAAATTTATCTTTTGTTGGCCTGCAAACAAGGCACTTGAGAGGATTTAAAATCAAGCATCAGCCTCCTTTTTTTTTTTTTTTTCCAATTATGTTTTTCTGCCACTGGTTCATGACAGATCTCCTTACCTCTACTCCCTCAAGCTGGCTGAGAAGTGTCTGTACACCTGGAAGATCATATCCATAATCCTCTATATCCACAACTGCCTCTTTCTCCTGCATCCAGCCCTTTAATTCATCCACATCATGATCATACTTGTGAACCTGCTGGGCTGCTCTTAGATTCTGGAATAAAGAAAGAATTTAATGGTAATACTATATCATGTCTGCAGCACAAAAAAAGGGCAACCCTAGTATGTCCTAATGCAGTACAGACTGAACAAGAGTGGGAGTGAAACACCTTCCTAATTAAGTCACCTGAAAGTGAGCTGTTCAAGCTAAGCTAATTTCCCCAAGTTCTCTTTATGAAAGGAAAGAAACAGATGTCTCCAAAGAGCAATTTATCCCTGCGTAAGATGAATGATCAAGACGGAGAGCATGAATTGCCCTCTAAAGGTAGCTCTCTCAACCACAGAAAGTGTCCTAAAAAACTTACTTGGGATAGAGGCCTATACACTGCAAACAGTGAAAATAAGAGTGTTAAGTGAAAATTAGGTTTTCTGAAATGAGGGGATTAAAAGTGTTCTAATACTATTTTATATTAAAACTATATATTAACAATTATCATGCATTTACTGCTGCTAATAATTTACTGCAGACAATAGGGGGCTTGGGCTACTTCAGAAGCAAAATGTGTATGTAACGGTAGTGAAAAAAAGAATTGAGGACATCTGACATTTTATGTTGTCCTTAAAGCAAACACAAATGTTGAGTTCTGTGTGTGCTCTCTGCTTTTCCAAACACATCTGTGACTGCAGTTTCATGAGAGGGGGTGAGCTGATTTAACAGATAACTGCTGCCAAAAGGTAGGGGGTTTGGCTCTGTGTCCTTTATCACCTTCCCTCCCATACCCCTTCTTTGACTTCAAGTATCTAACTCAGCCAAAAAAATGTGAAGAGTTTTCTTCTTGTTTAATGAGCTGAAGTAGTTCAATAAAGAGTTCAATGAGTGCCTGAGCCGGCCTCCTGATAGTGGTGGTAAGCCATTAGATTGGCTTAGTTTTTCAAGAAACCAGAGCTAGCAGTGAATTAAAGAAAACAGAATTAATCTAGGCTGATGACCTGATTTCAGCTGGGACAGAGTTAATTTTCTTCGCAGTAGCTGGTATGGGGCTGTGGTTTGGATCTGTGCTGAAGCAGTGGTGATAATGCGGAGATGTTTAGTTGTTGCTCAGCAGTGCTTACACCAGTCAAGGACTGTTTCAGCTCCCTGTGCTGTGCCGGGGCACGGGAAGCTGGGAGGGGACACAGCCGGGACAGTGACCCCAACTGACCCCAGGGATGTCCCACACCATGTGGTGTCATGCTCGGTGTATAGAGCTGGGGGAAGANAAATATCTTTCAGGTATAAGCCTTGCCAGGAACAGTAGGGTAAGCAGTGCCTATAAAGAGAAATGGATCAAGAAAGAATAGAACAGAATACACCCATGGCTTTTATAAACCTTGTGTTTCAACATGAGCAATGCACTGGTGTGGGAAAGAGAAGGACATGGGAAACTGCAGGGAATTCAATGCCCCAGTTTTTCATGTATTTCCTACCTCTGTTCTTGTCTGGATGGCATTGCATAGTTTCTCCCATGTCTCATTGATTTGCTTTGTTCTCTTCTGGATAATGTCCATCTTGCTGTGGCCCTCCTTCTCCAGTTTAGATGCTAACTCATTTAAGGAGACAATTTTGGAATGTCCCAGAGGTTTCACCTCATTTACAAAATCTTTAAACTTTTTCTCCAGCACCTGCAGGATAAATGGAGACACAGACTTAGATATAAGAATTTGTGCCTACCTCTATAAGAGAGGCAGAAGGAATCACTTTCTCTGTAGTGTATAACACAAAAGCTATGTATTGTAGTCTACAAGTGCAAATCACTTGATAAACCCAGATGATCTGCAGTGAGAAGGCAGCATCTATTGTCTTGATCATTTAACATCTTATGTCACAGAGAAAAAATCACCCTCATCCTCACAAACAGATGCTGCCCAGATCAAAAGAAACATAACATGTTAGGCTGTCTGTCCACATATGCAGCAGCTGTTGAGGAGTGGACACTATGAATTATACCTGTGTGACCTGAGGAGAAATTTATCCTAGAAATCAGCAGCTAGAGGGGTGAATGCTGCATCCCAATGTTTTCTACTGAAATTTTTACAAGACCATGGCCCTGGTCATGTCACATTTTTAGGCCCTGTCAAATTTATAATCAGGGCCAGCAGCAATTGTGCTGACCTCACCTTATTCCAAGAAAAAGGTAACTTTCTGATGCAATTACTTTTTCTGTTGGATGATGCTACTTCAGAGAGCCCTGTGTAAGCAGACAGAAACCAGGCTGAGTTCTTCCTGCAGAAAAAAACTGGTTTGCTTAGTTTTTGTTGCTGCAACATGCTTCACTGCCAGCAGCTACATAAAAATTGCAGCAAATATGTTCCTGCTTTGCCATACAATACATACAATACCTTTTATTTTCTTTTACCTCAACATCATCTAAGTCCTGCCCATAGTCATCGGACTCTGCTACAGACTGTTTACTGGAAAGCCATGCATCCACCAGCTGGAATTCTCTTTCAAACTGATAGAGCTGGAATTGTTCTTGCAGGCGTGTTCTCTGGGTCTCAGCCTTCTGTAGAAGGGACTGATAGGCTGCCAGGATCCCGTGGAGCTTTGAAAGTATGGCTGGACTGCAAAGAACAAGAATGAGAAGGTATGTCTTTGTTTTACTGTTCTTTTTGAACACCATCTTTTCTGACAGGTTGAATTTGCAACAGCTTCAAAATACAGAAAAAAAACAAATAACATCATGGAGTGAGGTAGGCCAAGCCATTAAAACCAGCTAGTTCAGGATATTGAAGTATCTCATACAAATAGCTGCTCTTTTCACTTCCTCCTCCTCAGATATAAAAGCAAACTGGCAATGAAAAACAGTGAACTGTCAAGACTGTCCGTTTCCTAAGCACAGTGTTTTTTGGGCCTTTATGGTAAATGAGAACTGTATGACAGTTCCTGCGAATAGGCAATGGACAAAGAAGCTGATCTGCACTAATTGGCCTGTTGTTAAAAAAACAACAGTTATGAAAACATTAAAACAATCATCAAGCTTTTTAGGGGCTGAGTGCGTGTGTGTGATGGTGGTGAAGGAGGGATTGATGTTTCCTGAACTCATATTTCTGAACGAGCCATCAAACTAAGGTTGCACTTTTCCGTGTTTGCCTTCTCTGGGCATTTCTGTTAAACCTGAAGCAGAAGCCTGTTTTCACTTTCCTACCTCTCTGGGCTGTCTTTGTTTATTAAGCTGGCACCTGTCTCCTGTACTTTCTCAATCCGGGGCATGAAACCATCCATGTCCAACTTGGTAGCTTCAAGTTTACGAAGTAAAGCTTGTGTGGATTCTTCATTCTTCCCATAATCAGAGGTCTCCAGAATAAAGCTCCTCTCTGCCAGCCATGTCTCCACCTCCAGCAGCTGTATAAAATACAGGGATGAGGCTGAACACAGCTGTGATTTAGGTCAAGACAAGGAAAACTGGGAAGCAGTGGTGCCCAAAGAGACCCATCAGTGAAAACAGAGAGCAGCCTAGGTGCCTTCAATGCAATCTAGCAGGCTATTCAAAAAAATGTGTACCCAGAACCCAGTAACTAAGGTTACATGTTTATCCCTCATTGCAGTTACTTGGAAAAGTAACTGTTATTTCTCCATTGTATCCATATTTGCCAGGTATGAAAAATCAGGACAGCATGAATTCTGCTCCTATCTCAGCACTTGCATCCATTCAACAATATAGACATCGGTTCTTTAAGAAAAGAAACACCAAAATAAATCTCTCATGAACCATCTTTACCTCATTCAGGAACAGATGGGCCTCGTATGACTGCATGAGTCGCTGTCTCCTCTCTTGAGCCTCTGCCTTCAGGGTTTCTACAGAAGTCTCAAGCTCCTTCAGATGCTCCATAATCTCGCGAGAGGCTGAGTGGCCTCCCCGTACCAGTTTCTGCCCTGTACTGAGCACTGCTTTGGTCAAAGCATCCCGACTGCTTATCTCATTCTCCAAGTTCTGGAAAGAGTGAAGAGTAAAATGACAGACTAAAAATAAAAACTGTGGAGATTTTTATACCAGATAATATAGTCTTGTAATCCCATGATAAATCTGTTTTCTATACATGAAGATGGGTCAGAGGTGCAAAGTCTGAGTGAATGTTCAAAGTGGAGTGGAGGAGTTTTTTGGGGTGAAGGAGCGATTATAGAAATGAAATATAGCCATGAGGTTTGGACCTTGGTGTGTATCCACCTTGAGTGTGGAGGGAAGAGGTTCTAACCACAAACCTCTTATCTGTAGAGTCCACTGAAATATATCCACTTCCACCCCGTTACATGGTGTTTCTTGAATTAAAATATGTCTAGGGGAGAACAATCAATTGACCTGCTAATCAGTACGTGTCTCTTGCCAGCGCCTTCGTAGAAGATGCAGCTTTGCATAACAGCCGTTGCAAGCACTGTGGGTACACATACTACCAGGCAGCCAAGAGGACAAGGAGAGAAGAAAACTACCTGAACCGGTCCTCAAAGACTTTACTTGAAATTAATTTTTGAAGACTGGTAGATTTAAAAACCATATGCATTCCTCCATATACCACCTCATATGACATTTGCCTGGGTGGGCAAGGACCACGCCATCAATTTTTCTGTGGGTGGATGTGGTGTGCATTCCATGGCTAACTATGCCTGAGCACCT